>CAIGRK010208663.1:0-17809 GCA_903798315.1 Fraxinus greggii
ATTCTAGTTAGAACCAGAAATATCACGAAAACATTACAAAATATCGCAATAAAATAAAATTCTAGTGTAATAAGGAAATTCGCGGAAAAAGGAAAAAATCTCCCCCGCATGGTGTTATTCCATGTGGTCGCATGGAAGAGCCCAGCTTCTTCCTTTTACTCGCAGTATCACGCCACGCGGTTGCATGGCTGGAGAACAATGCGGCCTCGTGGTTCTTCCGACTGGCTTCCATCTTCCCTTGCATCTAACACATTGAGCCAAGTGTTTTCCAACCTTGACCCCAATATGAAACTTACCTCTTTTTTCGTGTAGATCATGGCATCGTCCATTGTTGATTGAACAAGCAATCTCATTGCCTCTTTCACTACTTTACTCTCGAATGTGTTATCGAACCTCCTTCAATAATCATCAGGTCTCATCCCTAGCTTGGCTTCGTTGGACTCCACTCTTGGATTATATCATCCCCTCTCTCTTCAAAAAAATTCGTTCTCGAATATGCACCTGCATTGAAAAGAGAGACTTCAGATACATTAAAAGTTGCTGAAACATTATACTTACCGAGAATGTCCAATTTGTATGCATTATCGTTGACTTTCTCCAAAATTTGAAATGGACCATCCCCTCGTGGTTGCAACTTTGATTTTCTTTGTTCTCAAAAGCGTTCCTTTATGATCAAATGTCATATTTCTCCAGCCATTGTTTGCTTACGATGCGAATTGTTTGTTTTTACTCTCAATTTACGCCCTAACCTTTTCATGGAGTGACTTCACCAACTCGGCCATTCTTTTACCATCTAAGCTACCTCGTCATTCATAGACAAATTTATTAAATTCAAAGGTGTCGGTGGATTAAAACCATAAATAACTTCAAATGGTGAAAACAACGTAGTAGAATGCGTAGCCCTATTATATGCAAACTCCATGAAAGATAGACACTCTTCCCAACTCTTCAAATTCTTATTGACTATAGTGCGCAAGAGTGGTGTCATGGTCCTATTCATTACCTCGGTCTATGGATGACAAGTTGTTGAAAATATAAGTTTAGTACCTAACTTACTCCACAAAATTCGCCAAAAATGACTCAAAAATTTCACATCTCGATCAGATACTATGCTCATAGGTACCCCATGTAAACGCATTATTTCCTTAAAGAATAAATCAGCAATGTTCGAGACGGCGGTGTAAGTCAGATACAGAGACACGAACACCAACAAAAGCAGAAGGGAGAATGAGTTGAAGAGGCGTTGAGAAATAGTAAAGACCATCACTTGTGTGGCCTTTATGCGGGATGCTCCCCGAGTAATCCTTAATTAGAAAAAAAGAACTGTGAAACTCAAAATAAACATGATTATCTTGAGCAAATTTTTGGATAGAGATAAGATTTTTTTTAATTTTAGGAACACCAAGAATGCAATTGAGAACAAATGAAGGAGGAGGAAAAGATGCAGTGCCAATATGTGTTATATCCAAACCTGTTCCATCACCAACTTGAATTTGATCATTCCCGCCATACTCTTCTCCACGGATATTCAGGTTGCTGAAATTGTTTGTCAGGTGATGTGTTGCACCAGTGTCGGTATGCCACTCTTGTTCAGTTGATTGCTGGTGGGTTTGGTTGGAGGTAAAGTTGGCTTGAGGGCTCAAACTGGGTGGTGGTGGTAAGAAGTTCTAATCAAACATTTTGAAGCAATGAGATGCAGTGTGTCATGCCTTATCACAAAGTTGACACCATAGACTGTTATTAGTAAAACCATTGGGATGAGATGGAAATTGAAAATTACCTCGACCAGAACTACGGATGTTGGAACATTGGCCACGCCCCCTGCCTCGAGGGTTGGTGAAGCTGCCACGGCCACGACCTCCAGAGAAATTATGTTGCCTTAATGCAACATTGGTCGTGGCGTTAGGTACGGTAATTGCCTGATGATTGTGTTGAATGCGAGCTTCACATGTGAGCAGCATAGAATATGCCTCTTCTAGAATAATATAATCATCCCTATGAGAAATAGTGGAAACGAGGGAATCGTACTCTAGACCTAAACCAACTAGCAAGTATGTTATAATATCTCACATTTCATCATCTGGCCAGTGATTGCTAATTCATCGATAAGCCGCTTGAAAAGCATGAAATATTCATTTGCAGTTTGACCATCTTTGCGAACAGTGGCAACTTGCACAACCTTTACACGGGATTGAGATACAAAAGCGAAATTCAGAGCAATCTAAACTTCATTGGAGGTATTGCAGTGAGCTACTTGGCCTAGTACTTCATCTGAGATAGAAAAATTGAGACAACTTAGGATGAGATTATCCTGTGTATCCCATATTTCATAAGTGGGGTTGGGCGTTTTACAACCATCGGCAGCAGTAAGTTCTTTGGCAGGTTGCTTGACAGTGCCATTGACATATCCAAAAACTTTATGGCCTTTCAAGTAAGGTAACGCGGTGGCTTTCCAAGTAGGAAAGTTGAGACGAGAGAGTTTGGTGAGGTTTATATTTGTGGAGGGGTTAAAGATTAGGAGTTCAGTGGCAGTAGAGACATTAGAAATTGATGAATCAGGGGAAGCAGACATAGTCACAAGAAAGGAGTTGTTTTATACGTTAGTCAATTTGGCTCTGATACCATGTAGAATTTAGAAATAATATGTGTTGAATGTTTCTTTCTGATACAAATGATGTTTACATACTATGATTTAAATAGTTCAATTTTAACAACTTACTGTTATTCTATTGGTTCTATTCAAATTCAAATTACAAAGTATAGGCGGGGTAGGCCTAAAGCCCCCTTTTGGTATGGGTCTCAAATTACCTACAGTTAATAAATTTGATGAAGAAAAATGAAAATTATAATTACGAAATTCTTTAAATTGAAATCATCATACGCAAATACAAGAAGTTAATAAACTTTAAAAACATAAATATTTATAAAACAAATTATATAAATGGCATAAAACTTATCATATTCATTTATGTAAACCATCATTATTTTCTCTATATGTAATTAATGACAATTTATCTTCTCAACATCAATTTTTTTTTTTTTTTTTAGTTTCTTAACAAGAAACAAAATGTCACCTTTCTCCTTACAAAATTTAAGATCATTACTTTGTTTAATGCTCTCATGGTGGGTCTTACATTTATTCAAGGAGTTGCTGTTAAAGGAATTGATATTCATCTCTCTCTAGATTAGATTCTTGCATTTCGTTTTATTTGTTCATTTTTCTTCTAATTTTTCTGTGTCATTGTATTAATTAATATTTTAATTAAACTAATACTTTCTATGTGCTATGTAATTTGATTTGAAATTTTCTTGATCAACTTACTATTTTTCCCCTTTTTAAGTGAGTACTAGAGTTTAAATCTTGTATCCTGTCTTCCATTTTTTCTACTTATGTTTAATTGTTTTTAATTGTATTTAATTATTTTCTAAGTCAAAATCGTTTTAACCACATTTTATAGGACTCATAACATTTCAACCATACATTCTATTAACTTTTATAAAAAATTACTAAAAATTTAATTTTAATCTCTATTGGGCTCCATTTTGATGGAAATTTGGGTAAAAATGAGTTTTTAAAAGAATGAGGGCCAAACATATGCTAAATATTCATAGAGTCTCGTCTTTGAAGTTGGCATAAGACCCCCCAAAATATTAAAACTGGCCCGACCTTTTTTGATGTTAGTTTCTTAAGTAGATTTATGGGGGAAGCAATGGAAACCACATTGGTAAGTTTTAAGGTTATTGAAAGGGTTATTTATAGAAATAATGTTATTTAACGTCACTAATATTTAATATTGATGTAAGTAACATCAAGTGTCATTAAATACATGTTAATTAAATACAAAAATTTATAACTCATTTATTTTGATCTATTATATACTTACACTAGAGTAGTGCTCTAATATTATTGGTACTAGATATCATTATTCTATTTATAGTTGATTTAGTTTAAGAAATGGGAACAAGAATAGTTATTAAACCCGACCCAAAAAAAAAAAAAAAAACTGGATCACCGGTTCAACTGGTGGGTAATTATTAGATCGTAATTTTCATTAAAATATATTTTTGAATTAAAAAGAAAATTATTTTGCTAAATATAAGTATATATGTTTGGCTTCCAATATAGGACCAAAGTTACCAAGTTTCCCAATGGTAAGGAAGTTAAATAAGGTTAAATCCATCAATGGTCACCCAACTTTATAAATATCGTCTTGACCATCTAATTTGATTNCAGAAGCCCCCGCCCCAAAAAAAAAAAAAAAAACTGGATCACCGGTTCAACTGGTGGGTAATTATTAGATCGTAATTTTCATTAAAATATATTTTTGAATTAAAAAGAAAATTATTTTGCTAAATATAAGTATATATGTTTGGCTTCCAATATAGGACCAAAGTTACCAAGTTTCCCAATGGTAAGGAAGTTAAATAAGGTTAAATCCATCAATGGTCACCCAACTTTATAAATATCGTCTTGACCATCTAATTTGATTTGTCTCACGATGGCCACCAAATTTTATACTTAGGGTCCACATAGTCATCCAATTTGATTTTTCTCGTCGTGGCCACCCAATTTTAGATAACGTTTCATCATGGTCACCGAATTTCGTACAACATTTCATCATGACTACCCAATTTCTTTTCACCATTTTCACTAATTTTAAAAGAGGTAGTGCGATAACATTGGATTATATATATAAACTAATTTTTTTTTTAAAAAAAGTTTTTTTATTTATTTTAAAATAATTTAAATTTTATTTTAAAAATTTTATTTTAAATAAGTTTTTATTTTATTTTTCTAAGTAACTTTTTTAAATAAGTTTTTATTTTATATTATATTTTTAAGTAACATTTAAAAACAATTTTTTGTTTTAATTTTTTAAAATTTATTTTATATACATAATGCAAAGTAGCTGTTTTACACATTTTAAAATTAATGAAAATTATGAAAAGAAGTTAGGTGGCCTGGTATATGAAATTAGATGATCATGATGAAATGTTATATGTACTTGGATGATCATGTTGATACTAAGTATAAAGTTGAATGACCATAATAAAATAAAATCAAATTGAGTGGATATAGTGATACTAAGTGTAAAGTCGGATTGCCATTGGTGGATTTAACCCAAGTAAAATATAACCTTTGGAAGCCAATGTTACAATCATTGCCTTTGAATAAATATTTTATTGTTCTTTGGTAACCATTTCTACCTGGTAGTGTAAAGACTCATTAGTTTCCAAAATAGCCGAGGACCCAAAACTCTAACTTATGCCAAGGTTTGAATCACTCCCTACGCAAATTGAAAAGAAAAAAGAAAAATTACATTGTACTTTGTTAACCACATTGAACCTGCCGGTTTTTGATCGGTTGATTTGCTTGTTTGTCCAATTAATGAACTCAGCATGGAACACCATTCAGTTCGACGGTTCCCGGTTGGTTCCGTTTTGATCCAATTTTAATAACTACTATGAGTGTAACAGAGAAGGTTGAGATTCTATTTTAGTGTGACAATGGGTTGAGTTGAGCCAACTCGTCCCTTAGACACTCAAGTTTGACTCATGTCCAAATCCTAGGCATGGCTAGCTCCTTTGGCTTGTGGCTTAATGAGACGAGTCTAGCCGTCCACAAACATGCTAATTTTTTTATAATTTTTTAAAAGAAATTGATAGAATAGATCCAAGAATGAGCAAAAAATGAGTCGCTCGTGAAAAGAAGTAAGCTTGACTAGCCAGAGTTGTCCATATGCCGAGCTTGACACCCCTAGTTTCATATGTTCTGATTGTGCTAGTGATTTAGATAGAATGAAGGATGTCTTTGTTATATTTGGAGATCATGTGCAAGTTGGTAAGACATTATTACAACCTATAATTGCTCTTTCAACAACTGAGAATGAATATGTTGCAAAAGTAAGAACAGAAAGTGATTTCTTCTCTTCAAATTTGGAAAGTTAAACTCAACCTTTATTTTAAAAAGTTAAAATGAAAAGTCTTTCGAAATTTATTTTTAAGCATTGATTCTCTAAAATTGAAAGTATCTTGTTTTCAGATAGCATTCTCATGTTTATGTGTTTTTTTGAGTCTGCGAAACCAAGAATCGGAGTTGGGGACGTATTTTTTTCTTTTATGCATTTGAACGTCTAATGTGAACAATATTATTTTCAATTTCTATCTTTGGCGCAAGAGCTTAATTGTTGGATGTGTTTTGTTTGAGTATTCATTCGTTTTTTCTGTTCCCTTGCTTAACATTATAGTTGACAACTAGAACTTGTAACCTTAATTGCATTTGGACAAGTATGCTTTCATCTTTCTTTTCCTAATTGTGTAGAAAATTGTCTTTTGGTGTCACAATTTTAACTAACGAGATTTCAGTGTACTTACCCCCTTTTTGGGGGGTAACCCTCTATATTTGACAAGTTATAGATTCCAAATTTTATAGAGAGGTCGCAATTTGATGGACTGGGTCGCCGATGGACTAGGTCGCCTAGAAAAATTCGAGACTTGTGCTTTGTCCATATGCTTGTATTTACATGATCCAGCTCACAACATTTATGATAAGTCATGGACTACGTCGGCCTAGGTTGCCAATGTCCGTGGTGACCCGTGTTGAAAATTAGAACCTTAATTCTATTTTACTGAGACAATCAATTTGTAAAAAGAAATAAAAGATACGCAAGACTTATACATGTTCATCTCATGTGAAAATACTTCCTCCTTCGTCGCTGCAGTAATTTAATATGATGAAAAGAAATTTATAAGAGAAAATCGCATACCATATCTCATCTAAACTCTCTCTCCTTTTATGAAGATAATCCAAAACCTTAAAGACGATTCCCTATTTATAAGACAGACTGGGATAAAATCAATATTTATAAAGTCGATCCGTACACTGACTATGCATATCGATAATAATTAAGATTCACAACTTAACCATTCGAACTTTTTGACCTGGATAAAAGTCCAACTTGGTGTGTGGTATGAAATTATAATGGTAATGTGGGTTTGGCTATGCTTTTATGGTGGTATAAACCAGTGGACATTTATTTATACACAAAAAGTAGAACATGTATGGAATAGGAGAGGAAAGGGGTAATGGTATTGTTTATGTCACTTTAAAAGCGTGGGATAGTTTTGTTGGAGAATCACCAAACCAAATGGCTCCATCCCCGCACCAAACTAATTCATGTAATTTTTATGCTTATTTGCTAATTTTTGTTGTTCAAGTTCCCCCACATCCACGCGTGCGTGCACATTATTGATTTGAGGGTAAAATTATTTTTATTAAAAGTTGAAAAATAAAGCAATCATGGAAATTGTAATCATGTTTTCTTCCTAATTTTCAAATGTCATTTCCAACTTAGGAATAATAATAATAATAATAATAATAATAATAATAATAATAATAATAATAATAATAATAATAATAATAATAATGGACCAACCGACTATCTCATCATCAAAATTTGGTTCAATATTTCTTCGCTACCAAATGTTATATTTTAGCTCTGCTTCCATTTGGACAATCTAAAAATATTAATCTTGTTCGAGATACACTTTTTCTTTTATTGAACAGACTGTATTATGTTATTTTTGCGATTTTCTACTCGAGACATTTCTTTCATTATGCTAGTTTAGACTTTAAATTTGGGTACGTTAAAAGTCTTATTTATATATCAAAAAGTTCATATTGTTATAATTAAAGAGTTTTGTCTCCTCCCAAAGTTACTCTTCACATTTTATCTCAAAACTTGAAACTCCATGTCCCTTTTTAAAATTAAAAAGACAATTTTTTTTTATTAAAAAGAAAAAAAGCCAAGACGTGCCTGCGGGAATCCCTTTACTTTTTTTTATATATCTCGTATATCTATGTATTGTGGGTTGAACTTGATTGTGTTGTTCCCTCTATTCCATGCAATTGGGCATGAAAATATGCATATTAAAATTATTATTAGATTAAACTATAATTATTTTAATAAATAAAAATTGTTACCTTGGATCTTCTACTCTGTACTCAAGATTTCTTTGAAGTAATAAATCTAATTATTTTATTTGTAGAAGCGTGGCATGCTCTCATTGGATAAAGCTAATCATATTCCAAACTTTAATTAATTTGATGGTTTACTTACTCAATTATTTGTTAATATTCAAACCAAACTTATTAGTATTTGGTAAATAGTCAAAGCTAAGATTTGACTGTCGTTATCGAATAAATACCTGCTACATTATTATGAGTATATGAAGAGAAAATTGACAAGGTAACAAGAAAATTAATGTTTTGAAATTTGAAAAAAAAAAAAAAAGAGAATTGATTCTCTTGATTTTGTGGTATTAAATTTTGAGATTAGTGAGGCAAATAGGTCAGCTAAGCCCGTCTTAATATTTTTTAAGTTGTGCAACTTGTCGTGACGTTGGTCACTTCGTTTACACCGTCAAATGACTTCGACGTCATAATTATTTATTGAATGTGAGGAAAAAAATATTATTTGTTTCAGAGTAATGCTATCTTAAGGCGATTATTATCGTACTTGCCTTACATGATGTACATGTGACAGTTAATGATTTAATACATTAATTTGTTTAATATTTTCTCTCTTCAACGTAACTCAAGATCCAATTATCAGAATCCACCCGAATAAGAGAGAAATTTCAAAGTCATGCTCGCCCTTTTGCAATTAAGCCCCTGTTTGATCCCTATTTTTTTTGGTAGAATATATTATGAAATACTGATTTTTTGAAGAATGTGTAGTTAAAAATTAAGGATTTTTTTTTTTAAATACGTATATAATTATTTTAGGAGAAAATGTGTAGTTGAAAATAAGTTTTGAAAAAATAAAACTCAAACAACGGTTAAAACTAGAAATGTTAGTAAACCATGAGCTTATAATAATTTGATAACAAAAATGTCATAATTTTTATCTTTCTATAATAATATTATTGAATCTTATTCTTTGAAAATTATTTCTCTCCAAACTCATTTTCAACCACAAATTCTCTCAATAAAATATATTAAATAAATCAACATGTAAATTCAAAACTTTTCATTATTGTTTATCAACACATTCTTCGAAAAATTTACTTTATAAATGAATAAGGCTCAATCATGAGCTAAATATGCAAAAGCATCAAGAGAAATACCAAAAAGAAAAAAAAAATTGATATAAATATTTTAAGTAATTATGGTATAAATACTTTCTAAAGTAAGTTAAAATATTGGACTTATATTGATGGTTTGAAGAATGACCATAAATCACATCAACAAAAAGTGATAATATGAGCCAATGGCCCCTATGCACTTTCCAAAGAAACTCTACTCTTAAAAGTAAAGTTTTGATGGATTTAATGAAGATACCATTTCAGATATATTTACATAGTATTGAGTAACATTTGCTGGTATTCATAGTTTGAATGGTCAAGATTTAATCATTTGGTCTTCATTTTAAACATTGGATGCCAACCCATCCCTTAGTAGCTTTGTATTTTTGGTTCTTCATTCTCCACCTTTAGAAAAAGAGAAATGTTAATAAAAATTTCTTTTATTTTGCGACGTTTACATATAAATGTACGTAGCTTAAATGTCTATGTTTATAACGTATCATTATCACTCAACTCGTTTTTGTAGCTCGTGTAAATAGAAAATTTAAAAGTATCAAAATATTCGTGCATATGTCAATTTGCACACATAAGTCGTGAATCAAATTGAAAGTTACAATAATAAAAATAAAAATATCCAAAAATTTTAAAAAATAAAAGAGAAAAGTACGTAGGAAAGCGAGCCGCATATTTTCTCGTGACTATAAATACTCATTCAATAAAAATTTATAAAGGAACCTAAAAGAGCAAAATAAAATATAGCCTATATTTGATGGTGATTAAAATCAAATTTTTAATAAATTTTGATAAAAAAATGATGAAATTTGTAGTTGAAAAGTTGTAGGTTTCATAAAATATGTAATTAAAATTAATTATTGATTTTAACTTATGTTAAAATTTATATTTTAATTACCACCAAACATAGGCATAAACTTGAGATACATGATTGTAAGTAAAAATATCGAGTTATTATCGTTTTTTCGTACAAACTACAAGTAAAAAATGCAACAAATGCGAAGGAAACCATAAAGTAAAATCAATCAATATGCGACTTCATATTTTCTGACTCGATTAAGTCTCATTCGCTAAAAACTTATTTTTCCTCAAACTCATTTTTAATTATGTGTTATTCTAATAAAATAATTTTACATGTAAATTTATGATTTTTTTTTTTACATTTTACCTTCTATTTTCAGAAAATGGCTCAAATAGAGCCTAGATGCAACTAAAATCTCAAGCCTATAATCATTAAAATTAAAACTTTATTAATGAAATGATAAGTCAAGACCTTATTATTACAAATCATATATTTCAATTAATACTAAACAAACTATAATAAATATTGTAAATTCAAAAATGTAAAATAAACTAATTATGTAATTAATTATTATAATAATTTGTGGAAAATAATCAATTTTAGAAATCACAGCGCAACCACTCTGGGGTCCACCCCGCACGCACACAGTGTGGGTTATGATTGTTCACACGTTTGAAACACAAACGCTGAATCAATAGGGAAATTTTACGTCAAGTGTCTTATATAGGAGTGTACTCGTTCCTCACCGGCCGTGCACTCCTCATCCTTCTCTCTACTTTCTCTTTCTAAAAATCTTCTCTGTCGTTCATTTTGTGTTCAGATTCTCGCTTGTGATAACCTATTTTGGGAGCTGGATATTTGCCTTTCATTCATTGTAAGTTGTTTTCCATTCTTTTCGTTATTTCAATTGGTTTACAGATGTACTATACTACTAATCTACTATTCAGTGTTTTGTTGATGATTTGCTTCTGTTTTTTGGGCTTCTTGTTTTATGGTTTTGAACTGATGATGTTTGCTATCAGATCTGGTTTTAATTGGTTCATTTCGGAAAGAATTTTCCGATTTCAAGGATAGTGTTGTTTTAGTAGAAAATAAGGAGTGCCTTCACATTTTATGTTGCACGCCATCGATTATTCGCTGTCATAGGTTCTAATTAAAGAGTTTTTACAAATGTGCTATCACACCGAGATGGAAAGAGTTTGAAACATTTGAATCTCATTTGCCAGAAGTATTTATGCATTTGTCGCGTGTTTTAAATTATATAAAAGCATTTTGTACCGGATATCATGTGAAATATTTAGATTATGGTAGTGTTGTAATCATTGGTGTGTTGACATAGATTTTATGGCATAAAAGCCAAAATGAAATAATCCAGTAGACCTGCTGGTGTTGAATATGCTACATTATAATGATAGATAGATAGATACGATGAGGATGATAATGTTTTATGAGGTTTTCATACGTGTTTTATACGTATTGACAATTAGCATTTATATAAATCTGTCAATTTGGAGGGACAATATCATTATGTGTTGTGATATGGAGATCAAACACGATTTGATAATGAATTATTATGTGGAATTTTATTTTGGTTGGCTGATATGATGGTAAACAATTCTAATGCCATGAAGAAAATGTCTACCAACATGATTTGAAGGTTGGAATTGAAACTTGATGGTGCAATAATGGAAAGCATTTGGCATTTTCACCCCATTTCTACAAGGGACGCTTGGCCTTTGTTTGGGAAGAATTTATAAATAAATAAAAATGACCATTGGATAAGTGGATATTACTTGTGGGTCATTTGACCGTTTATAAGATTTATAAATTAGCCAAACGGAGGCTGTGTGCTAATTTTGACACCGCTGTGCAGATTTTTAAGCTTTGACCCTCAGAACCAAGGTTAATGGACATTTTGATTTGTTGAGGACATGTAAGGTCCCTAATGATGTTAAGAGTTGAATTAGGAAATAGGACTACTTAAGGATTGTGAATTTAATTGAGGTTTATGAAGTAAGAAATGAAGATTTGAAATTTTACGGATTTAATTTATTCCCAATTATAGGAATGAAACTTGAGACATCTAATGTTAAAAGGAATAGGAGCTCTTGTGCAGGTATGCAACAATGGCAGCTAGATATGAGGTAACTAGGCTAATAAAGATCCATGAACACCTGCAACTAAATTGGCAAAAATTGGTAAAAATAGCACAGTGGTGTCAGAATTTGTGAGATAGGACCGTGCGCCCCTTGCAAAAAATGGACAAAGTGCTATAAGAATTCTGTTGTTGTGCCATCAAGTCACAAAGCCATATGCAACACCCTAACTGTATTTATAAACATTTTGTCAAGTGATTAGGGTCATATTAAAATCATTAATAGAAATTTGCTCGGAATCATGCATTAAGGATCCAAAATTCAAACCCGTTCCCTACTTTCCATTTCAGCATATTTCATCAACCTTTTCTTTTGTTCAGAATTTTGTTATAAATCTAAAAAAATGCGAGTTATAAACCTTGAATAAATGACATGAAATAGTTTATTTGGCACCATAGTAAGAGGGTGTTTGGTGTGGATTAAAATTAGATTTTAAGTGGATTTTATGATAGAAGTTTTTGAAATATGCGGTTGAAAAGATGCGGGACCAGGAAAGATGTGTTTGATATTAATTGTTTGACTTTGACTTAGATTAAAATCAGATTAAAATCTGGCCCAAACATGCCCTAAATATGAAGGAATTTAATCTTCTGTTTGAGCACCCATTCTTTAAAAAATCATTTTTTTCCAAACTCATTTTCAACCAAACATTCTTACAATAAAATAATTTTACATGTAAACCCAAACTTTTTCCTACTTTTTAATTACACGTTTTCAAAAAAAAATCTATTTTTCCAAAAATGGGTCATTACCCCAAGAATGTTCGAGAACCTCAATTAGGGTAGATTATGGATATTTCTTAGTTTCTTCAATTTGGTGAAGTTTGCCGCCAATAAGTTGAGTAGAAATCAGGGATTTTGAGTGAAGAAATTATGGCAAAAACAGGATGCAGCTTCTCTCCTGCTTTGTACAAACAAGAGAAAAATGGGAAGAGAGATTGTGAGTCCTTAAAAAATCAAGTCATGGTCCAAGTCTTGCTCTCCAAAGGTAACACCAACCATAGTATTGAAGTAAGGGTAAGTGGTGTAAAATAAGGCTTCATTTGGATCTAGGATTTCATGGAGGAATGTGGAAGGTTGAATTGGTGAAATCAATTTTCTTGCCTTCTATTTCTAACAAAATGCACGTCACTTCAATATTTTGTGATATAGTTATAGCATCATGAAAGAAAAATAAATGTATAAATTGGTGAATGTCTCTCATAATTATTTTTGCATCTTGCCTATTGTTTTCCTCTAGTGTCAAAAAAGGCAAAGGGTTTTTGTTAGTGTTTCTGCCATTATTGATTACATTTCAAAATAAATAAAATATACGATTTTCTTATCTAGTCCTCCAGGAAAAATGGCCTCTGCTTTAATAGGAAGGGCAATGAAATTTTGTTGTCTCCTTCTGCAATATCTTGATGATCTTCTTGACTTTTTCTAATTTGGGCAAACGTTTACAAAGGACATGCACAATTAGTCATTACTTTAATATTTCTTCTCCGATTTCATTCAGTTCTTCTCCACCATGGTTCTGCATCTAATTTGTTTCAAAACTCTAGCAGGGTTTATCAATAGGTAAAAACAGAAGTCAACAGCCGTGGCAATTGATCAGAGTGAAGAACAGCATGCGGTGGTATGGTCTCTCTATTGACGTGTTCAAGAAAGTTATCTCTTTGAACTTGTACTGCCGCGTGATTCTGTAAAATCACCTCACAGACAACAGCAACCCTAAAACTCTGAGTCACATACTTTATGGCACCTAGAATACATGCTTTTATTTCCATGGGGACTATACACTATGTTCGCAGGATTAGTTGAATTGTTCTTCTATTCCTGAAGTTCTTGCCGAGTTTTCAGTATCATCTCCTACGTAGCTGTTGATGTATATGGTCCTTTGATTTCTTTTGGCCAATTAAGTGTAGCAGTTTATTTATCATCTTCGGGTGGAAGATTGCAGAAGGAAAAGTATCCTCAAATTTTTTCCGATATTTTATGACAATATTTTCTGGGATAGCGTGGTCTACTTTTGAGTAAACAGTTTGTTGAATTTATATATCACGGAGTCTCTGAACAGGTCGGTGTTATTTTGAGTGGATTGGGGGGAAGTAGTTATGGTGTGTCAAGCAGCTAGTCAGACAAGATTTCGGGCATTGAAGCATGAGAATGGAATTGCTGGGTGTACCACCGTTATAGTTAGAATTATAGCGTGTTTTCAACCTCTCCAGGATTGTCAGGTTAGCATACAAGCTTCGATGTTGTAGAATGAGATTCCTATAATTTTGATATTCACTTGCTATGTCAGTTTATCCCTACTAACTTATAAGAAGTCCTATTCTTTTTATGGTTAAAGAGATTCTAACTACTTTTTGTTGGGTATATTTCAGGCCGAGTATTTCCGCCACTTGCTTAAACCTGTTACGTAGATTGATTTTTTCCCCCTCTGCATTCAAGTTAAGCTGGATTTTTTAGTTTATATTTCCCTCAAAGATACAAGAAGTAATTTGTGATTTTTAGTTCTACAGTTGAACTGGTACGTCTGTATGTCTTGAGTTTTCCCATTTTGCTGATAGCTGTGTTCTACACTTGGTTCATCTGACTGTAAATCCTGCTTATTAATAGGTGATTGCTGTACTTGATGGAAAAGGACCCTGGATCCTGGTTCCATCACCAGCATCCAAATCAACAGTCTTACGCTAGGAATTTCTTGGGTTCTCCAATTAACACGAGGTCCCGGAACACCGTGCCTGCTTATATGAATCCCTACTCTATTGAGGATTCTACTACTGGAACTTTTCCTTTGTTTCCGCTGCAACAGTTGAAGGCAAGCGGATTGCATGACTCTCCCAATTGGTTTTACTGTCTGTCTCGTTTCCGTCAGGCTTTTGCTCCTGTACCGAACTCTCTGCCCACGGAAGAACTTCCTGCGGGCCCATTTGAAAATTTGGGACAAAAAGGTTGTCCCGACATGGGTACGGCTTGTATCCAGAAGAAATTTCTCGTTTTTGATCAATCTGGTGATAAAACTACCTTGCTATACAGTTCTGGAGCCAAGACTCCAGTTCAATGGGCGACTTCTTGGGGGCCAAAGCCTCCCGCCACTCTTAATTTGACTAAGGGAGAGCAGAGGGATATCACACCTCCACCGGGGCCGCTTTTCAAGGATGAATGCATCAAATATAACTATGTAGATGATTTGGAAAGTGAGATGCATGAAGACACCGAAGAACTGAATGCTCTTCTCTGCTCTGATAGCGACAGTGATTTCTCTGAGGATGATGAAGAGACAAGTACAGGTCATTCACCTAGCACTATGACTGATAATGGTATTCAGGAGATGGTTGAGGAAAGGAGTGACAAAGGTTCTAATTATGTCAGGCGAACAAAAAGGCAGAAATTGCTAGATTTAAATTATGATGTACCGTCTCTTGTATATTCTTCAAGATCTGCTAAAACTCATACATGCTCTGAGTTGGAGGATGATGCAGAATCCAGTTGTGGCAATGGCATTAATCAAGAATCGAAAATATTGTGTTCTTTATCCGGTAGAAAAAGGTTAAGGAAAGAGAGAATACACGAAACTGTGAACATTCTGCAGGGTATAATTCCTGGCGTTAAGGGTAAGAATGCAATTGGTGTTATTGATGAAGCAATTGATTACTTGAGATCCTTGAAGGTCAAAGCCAAAGATTTAGGTCTTGACACAATAAATTTCTAATATTCCTTACCTCGCTGGCGATATGATTCTCAATTATTTGTTTAGGAACTAGGTATTATGGTAAATGAAGATTGTCCGTGGAACATACAGCACAAATACGGAGGCTTTAAGCTGTGGTAGTAAACTGGGAAGGTTGAGACATTATATGCAGTGGAATCCCGAAAATTTGTGTAGATGAGTTCTTTTAAGTTTCTCTACTGTGATTGTTATAAGAATCTCTCACCCTGTGCTCGACATTTCATTTCATTCCTCTTGAAGGTTTGTATCTGTTTTGATTAATTTGTGTGGGCCGGGTTCTCTCGAGGTACATATGGCCGTTGGAACATGTAACTTTGGCTTTCAATTCTTCAGTAGGTCTCTCTATGGAGGAAATTGCCAAGATGACGCTGAAATTCACACTTGAATGAGAAAGCTCTGTATCAATCAGGTGGTGATGATCTGGGAAGCTTCATTGGTTTTTGTAATTTAAGTGTATGATTTTTTATATTATTTTTATTTGTGTGTATTTTTTGGATTTGATGTTAAGTTGGTTCGCTGTTAATGCTGTTTCGGCCTCGTATTATCATGTTTTGACCTTGTATCATCGCGTGTGTACGGTGGAGGTGGACAATGAAATGTTCACTCAACAGGTGTATTCAATCTAGACATTTAAAAATTTAAAGAAAGAGCCACTATTTTCATCCTTTATTTTTTATATATCTATTCAATTTATTTTTAAAAAAATTATATTATGCTTTTAACCTTGTATAAATTTACTTAAATAGATAAAAATAAAATCAAATAAAATTTATCGTTTTAAATTCATTCATTAATATTTATTCTCATTAAATACTTTTGAACCTTTTATATTCTTTTAAATTTTATTATGTTTGATTCTAATATTCATAAAATATTTGTTTCTACTAAAGTCAAAATAAATAATGAAAGCGACCATTTTCTTCAACTAAGATTCATTCCATTTCCTTAAATTTCCGTTGCTTTCTTAATTTTAATTCAGCATATTAAGCATGAAAGATTGGCGAGACGAAGACAAAGTGACGAAGCACCCAAAAGTAAAATACAATTGGCTGATATAAATCTAAAATTGAACAACTAAAAAATGGAGTTGTTCGAGTCCCATTTTGTGGAAAAATAAATAATGATTATTTGCTTATATATATTTTTTATGATGTGCGGTTAAAAAGTAGGAAAAACTTCGGGTTTACGTATAAAGTTATTTTACTGAAACAATCGAAAATGTGTAATTGAAAATGAATTTGGGGAAAAAATGAGTTTGAGCCCTTTTTTTAAAAAAAATTATTTTAAATCACACATTCTTTTAATAAAGTAATTTTATACGTAAATTCAAAAAAATTTCATATCTTTTTCAAAAAATCACTGCTCCAAAACATATTTCCTCTTTAAAGTACTCAAACAGAGACAATAAGGTTCACAAAACCCCATCGACGACCACCTTTCCCGTCCATAGAGAAGAAAGTTTTCAACAATTTTCTACTTCAACATGATCAATCAACATAATCTAACAATGAGTAATAAGTGACAAATATCATAAAAATTAAAGTGCCCGAGAATACCACATTTATGTCTAATTACTCGTATTATTTGATTTGCAATTCAGCTACACGTACATTGTGATTAACATTAAGATTGACATTGTTTGACATGACAATAATCATGACCATTAATTTTAACCACACTTCTTCAAATCAATGGTACAACTTGCTACACATCACAAAACGTCAAACATAGCGTGCGCTAGAAATGTACAACTAGTTTAATCAATTTGATTTATACACGAATTAACTACAACTTTTTTTCATTTCAAAATTTCAAACTGTTGGAAATTTCATCAGTTTCAATTTCTTGGCTTGGTTAAATGAAAAATCAGCAACCGTTGGTTGAATGTAAAATTAAATCTCATTCTTCATTATCAATTTAATTTTAGTTGTTTCATTTGTGATTAAATGGATATTAATGATATGGTTAAATGGAAATCAAAGTAGCTCACCTATATAAAGCCAACTTCATTCTTGGTTGAAGAACACCTTGGTTG
>CAIGRK010208722.1:0-16222 GCA_903798315.1 Fraxinus greggii
CCAAAGACAGAAACCAAATGACAGAAGGGAGCAGGACGACAAGAACAATTTCCTCTGGGAATCTGAAGGGCAATTTGGGAGCTGAAAGAGTTAATTCTGCTAGTGACAAGTCCACAAGCAGGAAGGAGTTTTCTAAATCTGAACTTCGTACCCTGCTGATGGGAAGGGCTAAGACAGAAATCCTCGAGAAGCTAAACCAGTGGGGCATTGGTGCTGAGTTGGATGGCACGAAGTAGATTTTGCTCGAGCTTCCGATAATGTATTTTTCTCCAACTAAAAGAATAATATTCTGAATATGGTTTTCATTCGTTAAAGTACAAAATTCTATTTTGTCACGAGCATTCTAATTTTCTCTAGCAGACAAATTTGTCTTCATTTTGGATGTTTTAATTTTATGTTCTATGGAACAGTTGGATTTTCATACGATTTACAGTTCCTGAAACAGAAGAATTTTATCTTGGTTGTCGGTATGGTTGACTTCACAAGGGATTTCGGTAAATGAAGAGATGGATGGAATGAGCGGCAAGAGAGGACTCTAGTAACAATTCCAACTTTCTTCTTGTTTCCGAACTTAAATAAGTTTTACTTTAATCATTTACTTATCTACTAGTTTCTTCTTTGAATACTACTAAACTTCATTCATACTTTTCTTATATGAACTTTTTGCTACTTAAAACAACAATTCTTCTCTACTGTTTGAGGTATAGATGGATCTAAGCATGTGGCATTCTTCCATCAGGAAATTTCCATGCATGCTGTGTATTACTTTTTCGGTTGTTCTACATGTACATAATAACTTACATAATAATTTACCAACAAATGATGTGACGAAATATAATTGGATCAAAATCTCATCAATCAAATAACTTGTTCACTTACATTTTGAAACATCATCATTATGTAAATAGTTATGTACAAAAAGCATTTTCCTTACATTTTTTGGTTCAATGCAGAATAAAGATGCTTGTTATGGGTGTACCAATGAAACATTCGAACATGTACAAGGTATTATATTGTTGATAATGGCCTTCTATCTGCATTGTACCTACCGGTGCAAAGGTCTAGGCATCCCCGTGCAGTGCGATATTCTGAAGAGGAAGGTAGTATCAGTATTGGGTTCGGCCAGCTCATGTGAGTCTTTATTAATTATTTCAGAAGATTAATTAAGATGACTAAAAGTAGCTTACTTGGTGATGGCTAAATGGGTGTTATTCCACCAAACCGAACAAAATTATCTCACATATTTAATAAAGAGTGTGGATGTAACTTCTCTTCATCTTCTTATCACTTCTGCATTGAATTCACTGCTGCCACGAGTGATTTATTTCACTATGACTAAAGATTACAAACGGACTTAAAGACATCACTTTTTCTTAAAGTATAATTTATGGTTAATTGAAAATATCGTAAGATTTGTGTGAATCTCATAAAACACGTGAATATAACACTGAAACAAGAACTTCGCATGTTATATCATAACATAAAACAGAGTAACAGAATCGAATTTTATACAAATATCTACAAACAAAAAAGTCGGCACATTAAGGCAAATATCCATGAATATTTGCAATAAAGTACATTAATATTCGAAAAAGAAAAATTCCATGCAACATCAGCAAATCGGTGACCTCTTGTTGTCGCCACTCGGTGTTCAGTCAGCATATGAGTTGTTTCAACTGCATGAAACGAGAGTAAAGCAATGTCAACACCTACATTTTTAACTTATCAACAAGGTCAATTCGGACTAATACGCCCTCCATAAATTGTATGCACCTCAAAAACAGTTTGCTTAACAGGGAAAAAAATTAAACTGAAAAAAAATACGCAAAAGAAAAAAGGATAAAAATGCAGAATTGGTAATAACATATTTGCATTCGAATGTTGCCTATGCAAACCATACAACATTAGACAAGGAATAAATTCTATTGAAGAATCTTCAATATATATGCAAGAGATAATGATTGTCTAAAGCTGAATGAAGTTGTACACTAAAAACACCACTCTTTATGTGCAAAGACTAATCTAATAAGCATATCATAGGATATGATATATCTCACCTTCAACAAAAAGAGCTGGGAATAATGGCGAGGCTAATGACAGTGATCAAGTGAAGAAAATAGTAACAAATAACGGAAAGTCAATATTGTCGGCAACCTAAATTGTTATCAAAGATGGTAGACCAGAACCTCCACAGTAACTTTCCACCCTAAGGCTTAGGTTATATCCTTGTTGTATGAATCGTGTGCATAACAACAAATTCTTCGCCCCTGCTTGCAGAAACTGACAAGATTCCTTGACTTACAGGATTTAATTCTCTGTATTTTATGCAATTAATTGCATGTTTGGACTTTGATCAAGGGTTTGTATACTAGAACAGCTGTATAGTCGGATTTTTCAGAGTTACGTTTATAGCCAACTGCTCTTCATATAATATTAGCAGAAAATTACACTGAGACATCCTGAGATAACCGACAATTACTAGGAAATCTCCTGTCAGGAATTACGAACCCCTCCCTTTTCCACAACAGATTCCATTTAGTGATTATTAAGGTTTGTTTTGAGGGAAGATGTTTAATAGCTGAAATTTCCTCCTAAAAATTAGAAGAAAAAAAAATACCTAAAAGATTTCCAGAATTCCCTACATGGAGAGTGGCTTACTATACATGGGATGTAAGTGTTAGTTTAATTCTGGCTTCCCTTGCTAGCATTCTACTTAATTTAAAAGGGCTTCCATTTAAGGAATGAAGAGAATTAATAGATTCCTTTCCTCATTGGCAACTGGTTTACCACTTAGAAGCTATGATGACCATTAATATATAGTAAAAGATTTATGCCCTATAAGTGACTAAAACCAAATCGCTCTATTACTTCATCCATGTTTTGCAGAAACTCAAGCCATCTAATGAACACGCCTTAAATAAGAATAATCACACATCTCTATTCCCATGAACATACACGCGTCAGCTTTGTGCAATAACATGAAACAACCCATGCCGAAAAATAGACTTGACGAGTTTTGACACCTAAAAGCTAGTTTTCTTTAGATCAACATACTACAAGACACGAAAAGATAAGGGAATCATCATCAAAATAAGAATGGTAAAGAGTAGACATGAGATAAGAGCTAAACTTCGAATCCAGAAATTTCAACCAAAAAAACCAACAAACCTAGAAGTTCACTATCCGAATTCCGATGCTTACCGATTAAAATAAAAAATCGGAAGGTTTCATTCTATATTCCATGTTAACAAACCAAAGAAAACATTATACATTTTGGGCTTTACTAATTAATGACAAATAACTAGGGATTCTTTTCTTACGATTTTAATTTAGGATCACGCTTTCTGGAAAAATCTATCTTCATTAACTTCTCATTAAACACACCAGTCATGAAAGAAACATTTTCTATATGTTTTCCAACTATCCTCCCTCCCTGTCTCTCCAATCTCTGCATGTATACATCTGCATCTATCTTTGCCATTTAGATAGATTTTTTCTTGCTTTCTCTGCAATATGTATCCTGTATTTCCATTTTCCAGTTTACGTGATTCTATATGCAAACGATTTAGACATTCTCAGAGATATTGATATCCTGAGACAAGTATAATTTAGTCAGAATGTCAGGTACATTCTATTCTTCTCACTTCGTCAATTGCACATATATTTTTCGTACAGGGACCAGTTTTCAAGGTTGTGCAAGGCTAAGAAAACTCATCCACTGCAATCAATGGACATGTTCGGCAAAAATACATTTTCATGTAGCTAGCCTACGATGATTCATATCATATGGGAACTCTATCAAAGACTAACGACAAGAGAAGCACATTATCTCCAGACATGAGCCTGGAAAAGGTTGCCGGAATGCATCCTAGAATGAGATCTTACCCAAGACCAAGGTACACGTTCCGATGTTCTGAAACATGATGTACAACACCAATTGTAGTCCTCAGAATATCAACTTCCACAACCAATTTGAAAGAACCACATTTTCATTAGAATTACTTGAAACCTAAGTCACTAGATCTATGCAAAGTTTCATTCTTTAAAATAGAAAACGAAAGAAACGGTAAAAAGACAATCTTACTCTTGACCATCCAGGTTTGCTTGATTACTGTTTGTACCACCGCCACTGGCGTAGGACCCATCATCTGGCGCGGTCTGCCACACAGACTGCCACGCCTGGGAGGGCGGAGGAGGCGGGGCCTGCAGATACATCCCCGGATCCATCCCGGGAATTGCAGGCTGCCCCATCATGGGCTGTCCCATGGGCGGGTAATAGTAGGGCACCCCTGTCGCTGCGCTCGCAACCATTGGAGGGCCCAAAATCGCCCCCAGTGATGCGGCCTCTTCCTTGATCTCGTCCCTGGGAACAATATCCACCAGAAAATCGAATATATCCGTACGTGTGATAGCTGCAGCAATGTCGTTCTTCTGGAGGGTCCTCCGCTTGTTCTCCTCCGCGTGGAGCCAGGATCGGATAGTGAGCTCGAGGATGAACATCTCGCAAGCCTTGGAGAAAAGGATCGGGGCCTCTGCAGAGATCATGCGAACATCCTCGTCCGCTTTCATTATCTTCTTAATGCGAGCCAAAGGCAGCTGATGGTTCCTGAAATCGTTCGCCTGCTCGATCTCTTGACGCTGATAGGTCCAGAACATCTGCAGTTGCTGCTGCTGCTGCTGCTGCTGTAGGAGTTGCGGGTACGGTGGCTGCGATGGGTACACCGCCTGTTGTGACGCCGGCGCCGCCGTTTGGTGCGGGTTGTTTTCCATTTTGTGGAGGGAATTGGGGAAAAAGGTTGAGAATGTACCGAGAAATGGCTCTACTTTTGAGAGGTGACAAGCGGAGTATATAGCAGGAAGTTACATGGAGGGTGGGACCCATGTGGGGTCCATTTACAATAAAAACGCATTAAAAAAAGAATCGAACTACACTAACATCCCAGTTAACATATTGGATCACCGAATACGCACACCTCGGAGGACGGGCATTATTTTATTCACTAGAGACCCACATGCAATGTGAGGGTCGATCACCCGTTTATCCATTTTTGAGCACTTCAGCATAATTGTTAAAAAAATGGTAGTCCCCAATGTGATTGTATAGGTCAGAAAGGCGACAACCACTTCTAACGACATAGCAATTAGCAAGATTGTTTTACAGGAATTAATCTTTGTTAAGCTTGTTTGCCAAAACATGTTTGACACTTTTTTTGACATAAACTCACATGGAAAGTAAGATCCAATAAAAATGCATTAAAAAAATAACAACCCTCCCAATGTGTGTGTGTGTTGGTAGAAGGGGTGGGAACCCCTTTGGCAACAAAGCAAGATTGTTTTACAACTATTAAGTTTGTTTACCGGACGAAGCTTGACATCTTTCTTGACATACACTCACATAAAGGATGAAACAATGAGTGGTCCACGTGCAGTGAAAATGCATTAGAAAAATGGCAGCCCCCAATGTGAGTGTATCGGTCCTTCTGGCAACAAGCAAGATTGATTTTACAGATAACTGCAGAAGTTTATAAAAAATTTCATATTAATCATGCAAGTTTAAATTATTTCATTTAAGTCGCTAAACAATAAATTTTGTTTCAATTATACCGTCATGCTACTTTGTCGATGAATTTTTCAACAGAACTTCATACATGGCATAATGCTTTGACTACGTGTGTTCTTACAGTACAATTTTGGTCCAGTCGTCTTACTAGTATAGTTCCCCATCTTGTAATCACCCAACTTGAAGCTAGATATTAGGTGGTTTCACGACGGCGATTTTGGTCGATGGTGATCGATTGAGAGGTTATTGATGCTGGTGACGTAAGATAGGTTGTCGAAGATAATAATTTTCATTATATTTAATTTAATAAAATGATGTGATAGTCATCATTTTGGTACTTAAATGCACAATTCAACATGGATTAGAGATCCTAATGCTCGTTTTTTGAAAGCTGGATACATGAATGGGATAAAAGTATAGATGAACTTCCTTAACTTTAGGTCTATTAAGTATTTAAGTTGAGTATAAGAGGAAAATCTCACTATGTAAAGTTTGGAGCCTAAGTGCCTGTTCATTTCCCAGTTTTTCCATATTTTAACGAGTCTTTAAGATTTATTTATTTATTTAAGATTTACGAACTTCATAATATTTTAATGATTTAAATTTTAGACTAATACATTTATGTTATAACTCGTTTAAAAAGTGTTACTTAAACTGAAGTACGATGGTCTATATCGACATGAAGGATATTTTGCACCAACTTCACCTTCTAATACGATGGTTTATTTTGACGTCCCAAAATGTTTTTTTATATGTATGTATGTATGTATGTATGAATGTATGTATGCATGTATTATAGTTTTATTGAGAAGCTTGTTGTGACAAGTTTAGGTAGAATGTTATAATGATGGTAACAAATTAATACAATAGTGTAAGTTACAAATTAAAAAAAAAATTTATTGGAATAAGAGAGAGTAAGTTACAATTTAAAAAAATTAAATATATTAAAATAGAGTATAATTTACAATCATCGTAAAAAGTCACATACTTCAATTTGTCCAAATTACATATACATTAAAAAATTACATGTACTTTTTATTTAAAATAAATACTAATTTTATTAATTAAAGTTATAAATATATGAATTTAAATAATAGGATAATTTGACTTAAATTAAGGGTTAATAAAGAATAACTAGTAATTATTCTCTCATTTTATTACTTCCTAAAAAATGCAATATGTTAACTTCTCCCCCAGCATTCTCACAAATTCTAAAATAGGAAATAGAATCTCAATCTTCCATGGCATGATTACCCAGAATAGATGAAAAGAATGGCTACAAATTCTTAACATGATTTCATTAGAATAATTATTTCCTTCTCATCTACCGTTTCTCCAAAATGATTTATTACAATTTTTGGCGTCATTTTTACATCTATAGTTTCAAGTACGCACGTTCAATTGAAGAATGTGACTTCAAACGTTAAACGTGTCTTTGAAAAATTGTCATTTCGTATGAAGATTGTTTGTGTGACTGTGAACTACTAGGTTGTTTGATTGTAATCTAAATATTTGTAATACATTATGTGACTCGACGTACTGCTTTATGTGATTGTGACTTACAAAATCATGTGCCGATTACAACTATTTATAAATACGTGACACAATTTGGTGGCTCCATGTCTCTTTGAATTGTGACTTCGAGCAAGAATTATGACTTGATTTCAAGGTTGAAGGCTTCATTTAGAACATAAGATGAAAACATTGAATCCGATTTTAAATAATCTGATTTTCTCTATACAATTTTTGTTTTTATTTTATTTTGATATCCATTAAAGAAAATAATCAACCTGATAATCAACCTTAAATTCCAGATTACTTAATGAACCTATTTTATTTGATAATGTACCTTGTGAGAGAGGTAAGTTATCCAGTTGATATCAAGATTTAACTTAAGCCAAATGTCTTGTGTTCGATTCCTAAAAAATACGATAGAAAATCGTGAGATGTAAGAGGGCAAACGTTCTCCTAGAGTGGACAGTATGTAAGATATCAACCAGACACGAGACTCGAATCGCGTTAGGTCCCTATCTCAAAAGCTCTTCCACCAATCACTTTCTAGTAAACATTTTAAATTAAATGCCCAATTGTACCTTTCTAATGCCACATATTTTAGTATTGAAATTTTTAATCAATCCTCTAATCAGCATTCTAAATAATGTTTTACCTAATACAATATAATATTTACATACGTAATCATGGTTCCATCTACTTTCCAACTTTGATGCCTTTTTCTCATCTTTTTACATTGACCCTCGTCAAAAAACAACAATTTGTTGGCATTGACTTTGCTTGTCTACTCTTTCATCTTTTCCTATGTTACTTCGTAACTTTGTCATCTTTTAGTACACCAACTCTACAAGAAAAACATATGGTATATCAGCACATCCATCTGCTTCACAATTCTGCGTTTCACTTTCTTGCCACTTGTTTCAAACTTTTAACACGAGTTTCAATTCCCTTAAGAACCTTTTTGAACGTCTGTCTTCCTGGGGCAATTGGAAAATGAGTCCTAATTTCTGGTAGTTGAACATGCTTGAGTAAAAAGTCGAGCACCTAACATTTTTCTTCACCCACTTCTTGCCCAATATTCTCTTATCTTCCTAGGTTATTCTTATAAATCTAGAATCCTTTTTATCAATCTATGAGTGGGGAGAAATCATCAACAATCATGGGACAGAACAGTGATAAACTTGTAGTACCATCACCAAATGAAAGTACAGACACAACATCGTTTTTCTTATTATGTTAGAATCGTAAAATAGTCATTCTGAGTCTCCGATAGTCATTCTAAACTATGAACCAGAGAACAAAGGAAGATCTGAGAAGATCTTTATTCAGTTCTGTTGCAAAATCAACAACAGAGAATGACAGACCAAGCAGCAATATAATAATTAAGGTAAGAGTAAACCTTCTGGCACTTTTGATGTTTTATCCCAAGACAGGCATGTCTAATTTTGTTTTGATCTGGTCATTGTTTGAAATGAGACAGAAAGCTAATACAGTAATCCAGCACACAGTTGCAGAAGCTATATCAACACTCCATGGCCTTGACCTCAAACGGTCAGGACCCATAACTCCAACTGAAATGCAGTATGTAGAACAGTATGTCCGAGCTAAATATCCCGAGTACTCGAATGCCCTTGTAGTAAGAGGAGAAAAGACTGATCTTTATGATCTTTGCATCAAAGAGAAGTTCTCAGATCACCAGCCAGACAACACGAGAAAATCACCCAGAGGTGTCTCCCAAGAAACATTTACACCTTCCTCTGGAAGCAGCCTCCCTGATCTTGAGAAAACACAGTTGGATCCGTCAAGCTTGCTCAATATCCTCAATAAGAAATCCTCTTTCCTCGGGAACTTCATCTCAATCCCTGAAATTCAAGCTCGAAACAAAGTTCTGAAGCACTGTGGATTACCAGATGAGGAGTATCTCGTTCTTTTCACTCAAAACTACAAGGAAGCAATGCTGTTGGTTGGAGAGAGCTACCCATTCTTCAAGGGGAACTACTATTTGACTATTACTGGAAAATAAGCTGATTATGTAAGGGAATTCGCAAGCTATAAGGAATCAAGAGTCATCATCATGGCACCAGAGACTTGGCTTGATTTAAGGATTAAGGGATCACAACTCAGCCATTGCTTTGGAAGAAAGTGCAAGCACACTCCCAGACGATGATTTTCTTATCCAACAGAAGTGAACGGAACTCGATACTATTGCATTGGATTTCAGAATCCCATTGTAACTCGTGGCATGTTCTGCTCGATGCAACCGCCTTGGTTGTAGGGGAAGATCAGCTGAACCTCGCACTCCACAGGCCAGGTTTCCTGCTCAGCAGTCTTAATAACACAAATGCTCATTCATCAAAGATTACCTGCCTTCAAGTAAGAAGAAAATCCTTTGACATGTCCTCAGTGTCATTTTAAGCTGATGAATATATCTAAGTGTTGGGATTTTTAACCCCTAAATGATAAACTTCTAAAGACAAAAACAACAAGATAATGCGAAAAAGTAAAGAACACACAGAAATTGATCACCCAGTTCAGCTTAAAGCTTAATCTGGAGGGCTTAGGATTAGCCCAAACACTAAGCACGGAAAAACCTTCCACGGGAGAGTACAATAATGAGAGACTCAATCAGACCCGAATTTAGTCATCGATCTACAAAAGATCTCCTAAATCAGTAAAACCTAACCAACGAAATCACAGCACTTCACGAACAACTACAGACCCAAGATCAGCCTCTATTTCAAGCCTGGTCTACTGTAGCAACACGAATCACGCAGGATTCCTCAACAAATATTGCCTAGAATCTTTAAGATTTACAGATCAAAACCAAGTAGGAAATTAAAGAACTTAGAGAGAGAAAGAGTCGTTCCGAGTGAAAAAGGAAGAAGACCGTAGAATGATCGAGAATACATACAACCCAAGAGTCATAATGGTATGACATAATCTCAGCCGTAGATAAGATCCAACGGTCCATGACCCTCATGAAGAAGCACAATCCAAGTTAAAGAGTAAGGGCCAATCCGGGGTTGCCATGTGGCCTTCCAACCAAATTGGTATAGAAGAGTTGTTAAATGTGGGAAACACGTTTTCTCTACATTCTTCACCATGTTTCTCACACAACCCACTCCCCCTAGTTGCTTAAGCATGTTTAGTTTGCTAATCATTCATCATCGCCCATGTACCTGCAAAAAAATTACCCTTTATCAATATTCAGTAAAGATAAACAAGTTTTAAACTTGCCATCTAAGGGGTTTATGTCTGTATGAATTTTAGTCAAATTAACTTCACCTGCAGCTATCTTTTCTCTAATAAAATGATACTTCACCTCAATATATTTGGACCTTTCATGATAGACGGGATTTTTGGTAAGTGAAAATGACTATCAGTAAAAATAGTAGACGTATCACGCAGGTAGTTTAATTCACTTAAAATTCCCTTTAACCAGATTCATTCTTTAACAGCCTCAGTTATAGTAACATATTCAGCTTCAGTACTTGACAGAATTACTATAGGCTGCAATTGTGATTTCCAAGTTATGCAATTATCGTCAAGTGTAAAAAAATAGGATGTAGTTGATTTTCTATGGTCTTTATCACCAGCAAAATCTGCATTAGAGTGTCAAAAGTTTTGATCCCTTTTTATACACCAAACCAAGATTTAATGTCCCATTAATATATCTCAACAACCATTTCAAACCTGCCCGATGTGGTTTACCTGGATTAGACATCAATCTACTCAGAAAGCTAATTGCATAAGCTAATTCTGGTCTTGTGGTAATCATGGAAAACATAACAGATCCTATGGCATTAGCATAAGGGATGTTTTTCATTTGTTTCATTTCTTCTTTAGTTTTTGGTAAATGTTCAATGGACAGATTCATATGGGCAGCAAAAGGAACATTAACAGGTTTAGAATCTTTCATGCCAAATTTAGTTACTACCTTATTCAAGTAGGATTCTTGAGTGAGAGTTAACCTGGCCTCAGACCTATCCCTCTTAATAATCATTCCTAAGATCTTTTTGGCATTTCCTAAATCCTTCATATCAAATTTTGATTTGAAAAGATTTTTCAATCTTATGATTTCAATCTTGCTAGGACTAACAATAAGCATATCATCAACATATAACAATAAGTACACATTAAGACCACTTTCAACATTGTTATAACACAAGCAAGCATCATAAGCACTTCTTTTAAAACCAATTTTGATAACATATGAATCAAACCATTTGTACCACCGTCTAGGACTTTGTTTAAGTCCATACAAAGATTTTTGAAATTTACACACATAATCTGTTTTTCCCTTCACCTGAAATCCTTGAGGCTGAGCCATGTAAATCTCTTCTTCTAATTCACCAGGAAAGCTGTCTTAACGTCTAATTGTTCAAGTTCCCAATCAAAATGAGTAACCAGAGCAAGAATCAGCCTAATGGTCTTATATTTTATCACGGGAGAAAATATTTCATTGTAATCTATTCCCTCTCTTTGAGTAAATCCTTTTGCAACAAGTCTGGCCTTGTACCTTAATGGATCAGTCAAGTTATTACCCTCTTTTAATTTGTAAATCCATTTACATTGGACAATCCTATTATTCTTAGGTTTCACAACCAGTTTCCAATTCTTATTTTCAATTAAAGAATGCATTTCTTCCTTCATTGCCTTTTCCCAGTTTTCAGATTTTGGCCCCCTCACTGCTTCTTCATAAGAAGCAGGTTCAGTCTGTTCCATGGCCTCACTAGAAACCAAGGCAAAATCAGTAAGGCTCTGGGATTCATATCTAGGGTTAGGCTTCGCCTGCCTTCTCTCCCTATCTCTAACAAGTTGGTAGTCTTGTCTGGAAGTGTCCAAAGTGGGTTCTACCTGATCTTGAGGTTCGAGTTCAAGCTAAGGTTGAAATTCTCCAACTTCACCTTCATTAGATTGTTGTCCATTTTCATCAGGTGTGGGGTTATTAGTTTCATTATTATCAGATTGGGAGATACTAAATTTTGTCAGCTTCACCTAATTATGAATCTTGTTATTTTTAGATTCATATGACGCATCAGATTTAGGTTTTAAGCATGGCATCTCAGATTCATTAAACTTAACATTTCTGATGTTAATTATTTTAATGCCTTGGACACCTAACACCCACGACCTATAACTTTTAACACCTTCAAGATATCCTAACATGACATATTTAATTGCCCTGAGGTCTAGTTTCCCTTCAGTTTGATGTACATAAGCTGCACACCCAAATATCCCGATGAAAGATAGATCTAGAGGTTTTCCAGTTCATAGTTCCTGAGGAGTTTTAAATCCAACAGAACTAGAAGGGGATCTATTTATAAGATAAGCAGTTGTACATAGAGCTTCAGCCCGAAGACCTTTAGCAAGCCCTGAACTGATCAGCCTACATCTTACCTTATTCATTAAAGTTATGTTCATTCTTTCTGCTACCCATTTTGTTGGGGTGTATTTTTGACAATCCTATGTCTCATAATCTCTTTCTGTTTACAGAAATTGTCAAATTTAGAATGATAGAACTCAAGCATTCTCTTTTCTTAGAGTTTTAGTCTACTGTCCAATTGATTTTCAACCATCTTTAACCATATTCTGAACCTTTGAAAAGTCTCTGATTTATTCTTTAAAGGATACACCCAAACCTTTTCATCAACAATAGATAAAAAATATCTATTACCACCAAAAGTCGGATGACTTTCACATCCCCATAAATCAGCATGGACATATTCTAAAGGTCTCTGGTATCATGTGTTCCTGTCTCAAAGCTTACTCTATGAGATTTGCCTAAAAGACAAGTTTCACAATAGTCTAGGGTTTCAATTAATTCTTTCCCAAGTAACTTTTGGCTACTTAATGATTTCAATCCTTTATTCCCTATATTCCACATCCTTTCATGCCACAGTTCAGTTTTGTTTTCAGTAACAATGAGAAGATTGAAATCTGGACTTGTGATTGTATTACCATCAAGATAATACAATTCATTCCTTTTAAGTCCCTTCATAACAATCAGGGAACCTTTCATAATCAACACCTTATTGTCAAATTTGAAGGTATGTCCCTCATCTTCAAGAATACCTAAAGAAATAAGGTTTCTTTTCAGATTTGGAACATATCTTACATTTATAATTGGCCTGATAGTGCCATCATACATTTTTATGGCAATATCACCAATTCTAACAACAAATTGTGAGTTTTTGTCCTCCATGTAAACCTTCCTAGGTTCTATGTCTTTATAATTATAAAACAAAGATTTAATAGGACACATATGAAATGTACATCCTAAGTCTAAGATCCAATCCTTATTAATCTCCTAATTGGTAACAATCATAACAAGCAGGCTATCAATCTCAAATTCAATTGTGTTGTTATTTAACTCCCCATTATTCTGTTCCTTTTGTTTCCTCTTCAGATCATAACAATTTCTTTTGAAGTGTCCTAATTTCCACAATTATAACACTTCTTATTGCTTTTAACTCTAGATTTAGATCTCCCTTTAGATTTTCCTTTTCCTTTCTTAGTATGAAAATTATTCTCTCTCTCTTTTTAGCCCTCCCTCTTGCAAACAAATTTTCTTCTCTATGATTGGATTTAGTCTCTTTCTGACTTCTAATTCCCTAGATCTTAAAGTATCGATGACTATGTCTTGTGTCAGTTTATCTCTAGAGTATTTTATTGCATTCTTAATGTCTTTATAAAAGTTAGGTAAAGAATTCAATAAAATCACAGCAATGTCTTCACCAGCAAACTTCTCATTATGTGCAAAACTCTTAACTATAATACTAAAATCACTCAAATTTACCTCCAAGTCTTTCCCCGGTCCATCCTAAAGCTAAATAGTTTTTCCAATAAATTCTATTCAGCAAAATCTTAGTTAGTATCAAGAGCAGTCCATAAGACTCTAGCAGTTTCAGCTTCCTCAACTTGTCTCAAAATATTATCAGACAAATGCAGAATTATAGAATCGTAAGCAATTTCATTCATCTCTTCAATTTCATTTGGTTTAGCTTAAGTTCATCAGAAAAAGTAGCTGGATCATCAAGAGCCTTTGCAACCCTTTGTTGAACCCAAATGGCTCTCATTTTCTGTTTTCATATTGAGTAATCCCCCTTTCCATCTAATTGGGACAATTCGACCTTCGAACACATTATAGATTCTGTAAAAAGGTGGCCATTACTCATGGAAATAGTATGATCTTGTATTCAAGATCAACTAATAAATAGAAAATGTTTTAAGAAAATTTTCAAGAATTTAAAGCAGATAACAATGTACCAAAATTAAAATAAACAATAATACTTGATGCAAAACAAATAAAACTTGCAGGCAGATAATCAGACCAATATCAATAAAGGAATCAACTGATAATATCTCAAAAAAAGATTTATATGCAAATTTAATCACGGAATTCCTACAGGGAATCTACCACATGCATATATGATCTATCAAAAATCGCAAGAAATTACTATACAGAAATATAAATGGAACGTTCTCCCCAATACTGTTAAACAGTAAAAGAAAACACCACTAATCACAGTACGAAGCTAAACACGGCCCTTCTTAATCACCAGAAGGTTATGTTAACCGGTGTATGGCCTTAAGCCGACTTACCTACTCACAACAAGAAAAACGTTAGAACATTCAGGAGATGAAAAGTAGATATTCAGATAATTTTGACCCCAAAGAAACTTTTAATTCTAAGAAAAAAACTTGCACTCTGAGAACCTGAAAGCTCTTATACCAGTTGTTGGGTTTTTTTAACCCTTAAATGATAAACTTCTGAAGACAAAAACAACAAGATAATCCAGAAAGTAAAGAACACACATAAATTGTTCACCCAATTCAGCTTAAAGCTTAATCTGGGGGGCTCAGGATTAGCCTAAACACTAAGCATGCAAAAACCTTCCATGGGAGAGTACAATAATGACAGACTCAATCAGACCCGAATTTAGTCATCGATCTTCAAAAGATCTCCTAAATCAGTAAAACCTAACCAACGAAATCACAGTACTTCACGAACAACTACAGACCCAAGAACAGCCTCTATTTCAGGCCTAATCTACTGTAGCAACATGAATCACACGGGAATCCTCAACAAATATTGGCTAGAACCTTTAAGATTTATAGATCCAAACCAAGAAGAAAACTGAAGAACTCAGAGAGAGAAAGAGATGTTCCAAGTGAAAAGGCAGAAGACCAAATGATCGAGAATCCATCCAACCCAAGAGTCATAATGGTATGACTTAATCTCAGTAGTAGATAAAATCCAATGGTCCATGACCCTCATGAAGAAGTACAATCCAATTTAAAGAGTAAGGGCCAATCCGGGGTTGCCATGTGGCCTTCCAACCAAATTGGTATTAGAAGAGTTGTTAAATGTGGGAAACACGTTTTCTCTACACTAAGTGTAAACCTGCGAGAGAATACACAAGTATGCCGACATGGTCAAGGAAAATGAAAAATTGCACTTAATAAGGACATCAAGAAACTACTGCTCTGCTAATTTCCATCTATAATGCTTTTGAATAGCATGATATTTCCTTCTCTTTGGGCCTCAATGCTCATTATTGATAAAAGCATCTTGCATATTTCCTACAGTTAAACTAGCACATTTCAGGTTAGTGGATAATGATGATCAGTATAAAACAAAGATTATTGCCTAGAGACCCCCTTCAACAAGGTTGGATTTAAAGTTAAGCTCCCCTAAACTCTTTCTTCTAGCTTCCAGCGTTCTTGTTTGGTATTCAACGTAATATCAGCATCTAGATTTCGAAAATCACGTGCAGTCAGAACATGTCTAAATGAAACAAAGAACTCTAAAACTTGCAAAGATTGCTGAAACTTGTACTGATTAGATTTGGCAATGGAATTCAGCTTATTTGGTATAAAATATGTGCTCAATGCACTGAATATGTTTGTGCCTTCTTAGAGGACAAGATTCTGTGCCAGAGAGAGAAAAATACAACTTTCATGGTTGAACCATTATTACTGAACCGTTGGATATAGTACACACTGATATAATAATCTTGTTGTGGCTCTATCTGATTTTGATTTCCTGCATAGAACCAGTTATTATCTAGAACAATAAACAATCAATCAATCCACACAAACTTCCTTCGACTTCTTTAAATGTGTTGGAATTTTCGTTGGTTCAAA
>CAIGRK010208731.1:0-17253 GCA_903798315.1 Fraxinus greggii
TTTTTTTTTTTTTTTTACTAGTAGCAATATTCATTTTTTAGTATTGAAAATTTGTGTGCAAGTAACTTTGACACTGACGTCATAATATTATATGGATAGCGATCAAGTATAACGCACTAAAACACCCATATGCAAGTGGGACCCACAAAACAAAATGTGGGTTAGCTCCCATTCAATACCAGCCGCCGATCTAAATCCAATGGTTAGAATGCTAGCGTCCACTTAGGTCACTTTGATTCTATGCTACACCATTACTCTCTCTGTGTGTACGCCCCCAGCACTCCCTCCCCTCGGCTCCCCTCTCCTCTGCAATGTCGCCGGTGCTGTCGTTTTAATCCCCCCTCAAGAAAATTGATTTTACTAAACGTCGTCATTTAATCTCCGGTACAGGTCTTTCTCTCTCTTCACGCATATGTAATTTATATACGCGCAAGTGCGTTAATGTGCGTGTATATGTATTATATATGTATTACTGCTGTTTAATATTATTTGCTTTGTTATTACTACGCTCGTGAGCTGACTAGTATGTCATAATGATTATTCTCAGATGAATTGAACTAATTTTTTATTTTTAATTGAATGCAGATAAGACCTGTTTTTAGTTTTTCTTCTAATCGAGAGTCGTGTACTGGAATAATTTCCTTCAATTTGAGACTATTGTATTGAAATGATTATACTCTGAAGAATTTGAGATAGGTTCAGGGAAAACCCTTCACCTTACAAAAGGGATAGGAAGACTACAGGTAGTAGTTTTGGAAGTTAAAAGATAAACTATATGCTTTTAGACTAGAAATTAAAAAATTAAGGTTTTGTTTGGAATTCATGAATTTGATATTGTTTTGGGGAGTGTTGGAGTATATTTTTTTACTTTTGAGGTGGTTTTACGTGTTATTGCTTGGATTCTGTGATTATGTGAATTTCAGCCTGAGAATCTCATAATAATATCTGTGAATTGTTGAAATTGCTTCAGATTTTACGGGTGTAATGACCCCATCAAGATGAAGAGAAATGCTACACATTTGCGTTTATTATTCCAGTGGTTGACATTTGATATGCAACTGTGATTGTGGTATGGATGTAGCTGTGAATGATATTGAAGAGTGGACCATGGGACAACATGGGGGCATCGCAGATGATGGAAATGGTGAGTCCAATGAGGCTGGGGACATAAATGCTTATGGTGACTCTATGGACCGGGATGGGGTTGGGATATTTCCCGAGCCGCATGTGGGAATGGAATTTGAATCAGAGTATGCTGCCAAGACGTTTTATGATGACTATGCTAGACGCCTGGGGTTTAGCACCCGTGTCAGCCAGAATAGTCGCTCAAAGACTGATAGGATGGTTACTTACCGGGAGTTCTTATGTTCCAGAGGTGGGTTAAAAAGAAGATCTGGTGATATCTGTGCTGCAATGCTTAAAATAGAGTCAAGGGATCATGACAAATGGGTTGTGACAAAAGTGGTGAAGGAACATAGTCACTCGACTGTAATTCCTGGTGCAGTGAATCATCTCAAAACACGGAGACATTTTGCTGCCACCAAAAATAGTGTGGCAGAAAGTCACCAAGGTGTGGATATAATTCCTAGTGGCGTGATGTATGTTTCAGTGGATGGAAACCACGTTTCAGCAGAAATCAGCCGAGGTAAGAATATGCCTCCTTCAGAAACAAATCGTACAGTCAAGAACACTGGTTCATTGTGCTATACTTCTGGACATCCCAGTCGAAAAAGGACATTAGGTAGAGATGCTCAGAACCTCCTGGATTATTTTAAAAAAATGCAGTCTGAGAACCCAGGGTTTTACTATGCCATACAACTCGATGAAGACAACCGCATGGCTAATGCATTTTGGGCAGATGCTAGATCGAGAACAGCATATAGTCATTTTGGTGACAGTGTTATACTGGACACAATGTATAGAATACATCAATATAAAGTACCATTTGCTCCATTCACAGGTGTAAATCATCATGGTCAGACAATTTTGTTTGGTTGTGCACTACTTCTAGATGAATCCGAGGCTACATTTGTATGGCTTTTTAAGACATTTCGAGCTGCCATGAATGACCGTTCCCCCGTATCCATAACCACTGATCAAGACAGAGTCATACAAATAGCCGTTTCCCAGGTGTTTCCTGAAGCCCGCCATTGTATAAGCAAGTGGCATGTGTTAAGAGAAGGCCAAGACAGAATGGCTCATGCCTGTATTGCACATCCTAATTTTCAGGAGGACCTGTATAACTGTATCAATACTACTGAGACAATTGAGGAATTCGAATCATTCTGGGCATCAATCCTTGATAAATATGATCTTCAGAGAAATGATTGGCTTCAATCAATATATAGTGCTCGCACGCAATGGGTACCAGTTTATTTTCGAGACTCTTTCTTTGCAGATATATCCCCTAGCCAAGGAGTTGAGAGCTCATTTTTTGATGGTTACGTGAATCAACAGACTACTTTACCAATGTTCTTTCGTCAGTATGAAAGAGCTTTGGAGGACTCATTTGAGAGGGAAATTGAAGCTGATTTTGATACTATATTCACCAGCCCAGTGCTGAGGACGCCTTCACCTATGGAAAAACAGGCAGCAAATCTTTATACAAAGAGAATCTTTTCAAAGTTTCAAGAAGAATTAGTGGAGACTTTTGTGTATACTGCAAATAGGATTGATGGAGATGGGGCTAACAGTACATTCAGGGTTGCGAAATTTGAGGATGACCGCAGAGCCTACATTGTCATGTTGAATGTTCCAGAAACGAAAGCAAATTGTAGCTGTCAGATGTTTGAATATTCTGGCGTCCTTTGTAGGCATATATTGACAGTATTTACTGTAACGAATGTCCTTACACTGCCGTCCCATTACATATTAAAGCGATGGACTAGAAATGCAAAAAATGTGGCTGTATCTGAAGAGTGTGGCGAACTACAAGGCAACGAGACGCTGACTATTCGCTACAACAATTTATGCAAGGAAGCAATCAGATTTGCTGAGGAAGGAGCTATAGCTTCAGAGACATACAATGTGGCTCTTGGTGCTCTTAGAGAAGGGGTGAAGAAGGCCGCTGCTGTGAAGAGAAGTGTAGCAAAAGTTGCACCTCCGAGCTCCCTAGTTAATGGAGTTGGTTATGATGATTGGAGGACATCCACCTCAGCTCCAGAGATGACACCATTGTTATGGCCACGACAAGATGAAATGATACGTCGCTTCAATCTTAATGATGCTGATGTTGCTGGTCAACCAGCGTCCAATATGAATTTTCCACATATGGCTCCCGTCTCTCTTCACCAAGATGATAATCACGCTGATAATATGGTAGGGAACTTCTTTTTTAGCAGCTCTTGTTAATAAAGAATTGTCATATATTGAATGGTTGACAATGTTAACATTAGTTGTTCTTTACTCTTGTTCACAGGTGACTCTTCCTTGTCTTAAGTCGATGACTTGGGTGATGGAGAATAAAAATGCAATGCCCGCAAATAGAGTAGCTGTAATTAACCTCAAGGTATGGATCCAAATCATTTGATTTTTTGCTCCAAACTGAATGATATGTGATTTGGTTTTGATCATTTGATTGTTTGATACTCATTTGTTTAATCTTGTACTCACTCTTACGGTATTCTTAGCAAAATGCAAATGTCTCAGAACTAGCGTGTCATTTAGCAGTTTAAGCTGGGATAATTAATGGCTACAGATATCAATTTTTGAAGACATAAAACCTTAAGAATTCATCACATTGGGTTTACTTGCTATATTTCTGTCTGAGCAGCCACATCATTCTTGTAAATGCAGATCTCCCGAGTTAATAGTCTCGTATTCTCAATATGTGGATTTAAAAACTTACTTGAAATCTTGGTATTTACGAGTTAAGTTTGCTTCTTGCAGTTGCAAGATTACAGTAGGACTCCAGCAGGGGAATCAGAAGTTAAGTTTTCACTCTCTAGAGTCACATTAGAGCCCATGTTGAGGTCCATGGCCTACATCAGCGAACAGCTTTCTTCCCCGGCCAACAAGGTTGCGGTCATCAATCTGAAGGTGTGTAATTCTCAAATTATTCAACCTTTGGTTGATTGTAGCAAGTCCTGATAAATAATATCTTTTGCTAGGAGTTAATTACACTAAATGGCCTCTCTAATTTTTTTTCATTTAAGTTATGATCCATCCCTGATAAATGGATAATTGTTCCTCCAGTATGGGACCATGGGTTTTTTCTCGTATATAGAGAATATTATACGTCAGGTTTAGCTCGTCCAAGTTGCTACACAGGTTGGTGCTTGTCATCTTTATTTGTGTAGTTACCGTGGTTGATTTTTAGTAAGAGTAACATATTACTGTAAAATGATATTAGTTATACATAATTCGCGTGAACATTGGAAATATAACAACTTCATGCAGCTGTTGATTTTAGATAAAAACTATCACATCATTTTATGTGTATTACTGTTATCAACCAACCTGCTAATACTGAGTATTTTCTGCTCTCTTATCTTCAGCTTCAAGATACTGAAACAACTTCGGGAGAATCAGAGGTGAAATTTCAAGTTTCTAGGGATACTTTAGGTGCCATGTTGAGGTCGATGGCATACATCCGTGAGCAGCTGTCAAATGCAGTAAGTATTTTTCACTATAATTATTGTCATGTTTTAATCAAAGATGCAAATAAGTTTGATTAAGCATCTATGAATAAGGATCTTAAGTGATGTTCTCGTGGTTGTTTCAGTAATCTGAATTGGTAATGCTTTTTCATGTTGGATTTATTGATAATCTAGGTACTCTTCCACTTTATGATTCTCAGGCTAGTAGATTTACAGTATTGACATGAACATGCAGTCTCAAAACTTCTTTTCAAGGTTCATTTTCAATTACAATGGTCTGGCTATTGTCTTGCCTACATTGTAGGAATTTTCGTAGGACCTTCAAGTCCTAGTTTCTGCTTTATTGTTAATCACATTTTTCAAATGCCTTCATAAGCCGGGATTATGGCCTGGTCCATTCGCGAGGCAGCACTTTTATAGAAAAAAGATAGTAGAGACCAAATAAAAGCCTTAGAAATAGGTAATTGTCATTACAAGACTATCTTGCATTCTCTATTCCAATTTTACCAAATCTTCTCCCATTGTTTATGTTGTGTATATTTTTTTTTTTCTATGGTGTTGTAAATTTTATGTTAGACCAACTGTTTTTGTCTTGTTCCAGTTCAGTACCTTAATAGTTGAGTATATTACCGATCAATTATTGTTGGTGCCGAAGACTAGGAGACGATCATGTATGTATTTGACAATTCAGACACTGGAAGATACAAACCTCTATTATTATTATTATTTTTTAAATAATATATTATGTTCTACTTTTACACCTCTTAAATACTGGCTACATATAACTTTTTTTAATTTTATTTATATTTTCCTACCATATGTGATTTTATTACCATATGGTTGGTGTATGCTTTTTTCTGAGCACAATTTGATCTAATTGTGTAATATTGTTTCTTTAATTTTCAATCACACTGTGCTTTCACTTTTGATGCTTGTGTTGTTGAATTAATGATCCTTTGTGACTATTATTACTGTTCTTAAATTGTATGTCATTGCATCTGTGTGTATGTTTTGAAACACTTGCTTTATTCATCGTCATAAATCTGGTATTGTACCTAAGATTTACTGATTCCCGGTACTATATTGTCCAGAATGCGATTCAATATGGCCTGCTGGTACTCTATTTGTGACTATGTTTTTATGCATTGTGACCACAAAATTGCATACGAGCATGTTTGGCTAAGCTTAAAAAAGGTACTTCTCTAGAAAGTAAGTATTGTTAGTAAAGAAAATAACTTCTAAAGTTATTTTTGGCAAAAAATTAAAAATAAAAAGCTTAAAGAGTAACTTTTACTTATTTTTAAGCTTGGCAAAACATGTTCATGGTTCATTAATGACTAATAAAATAAAAGCGTAGCTCAGAGCTCGTTTGACCAAGTTTGGGCTTCTAGACGACTGACTGACTAGATGTTACTTGTAGCATTGTTTTGTGCATTTCATGGACATTTCTTGAATTATTCTCTTTTTTTGTTTTTCCCTTTATAAATTGTCAACAAACTTTGAGATGCCAAGATATTCCACCCTAACAATTATTAAGGTTCATATCTACGTACTTTTTTAAAAGTGAATTACTCAAAGCTAGTTGGATCAAAAGGTACATAGACATAGATGACAGATTTGTGATTGATCAAATGGGGATCTGTACGACTAACATGTGACATTCTATCATCTCCCAGTAAAACTTTTGGTTACCAATTAAAGCTTTTCTTTGTCTCTCCATTTATTTACTTAAAATATCATGGATTTGCATAACTTGGGAAAATAATTAAGCAAAATGCTCCGGGAAATGGGTGTTTGGCTCAAGAGTCGCTATAAAAGTTTATTGCTGCCAAACACTCTTCATTAGTAGCAGTAGAAAGAACCAGATTGTATGTTCTCTTCCCTTCAGATTCTCTAATTAATATTTCTGTGTTTTCCTATATAATCAATTTAGTTTTCTCCTCTTTCCAAATTCCGAAAATATTGATTACAAATAGAATGTAAATTTTGCCGAATATATAGACCAGTATCCATTATTAGAACTACAGTTATGCTAGTAATTTATAAATCTATTTGCTTTAGAATTTCCAACTTTATCAAGTTGAGAATAATGTTTATATTTAAATTGAAGATTCCTCCTTTGTCAAACTGATGACATTTTCTTCTGGACATGGATGTCTTTCTTTATGACAGGTTGAGCGCAAACAAGATAATCCAGTCAAAAAGCAACGGAAATAAAGAACCTCTGTCGTCTTTTCTCCTCAACCTGAAAACAAACGAGTTAGAAAATCTCCTATAACATTGTTCATGTCTTTTGTACAGGGTCGTCTTTCTTGCTTTCTAATTTATGCTTGGTCTTTGTTCATTTTTGTACATGTAACTTTATAAAGATCTTCACATTGGGTCTTAAATATGGTCTAGATTGTCTTATGGGAAAAAAAAAAGTGTATTTGTTTTGTAGGTTTTTTCTATAGGAAAATGATAAAGTAGCCATAGCTTGTGCTTGCTATAACAATAAATATAATAATTTTCAAGGCAGCATTAATGTTTTGTTGTGCTTTCTCTAATGAAAAAGTGAGCTGAGGTTTAAATGCATTGGTGGTCTCTAAACTTCAAACTATTTGCTATATTAATCTCTAAATTTTATTCTGCTCCAAATCAGCAGTTGAGCTTAAACCTTGTTCCACGTTGGTCGCTTTGTCCATAGTTGTACAGAAAATGCAATATCGGAATTTAGTTTTGCGTGGGACTGTTGCTTTAGCTTTTCTATTAGTCAAACTAACAAACATAAGAGTGATCTATTTAAAATAAATATCTTGTTCAATGGCCAACTTGAAACACAGTTCGAATTTAGTGATTGACTTTGAACAAAAAGAAAGCCTATGTTTGAGCCCACTTCTCTCTTTTTTTTCCATTCATTTTTATACCGTACTCATTTTCGACCAAACATTCTCCTAATAAAATAATATTACGCCCAAATTTTAAACTTTTTATCAGTTTTTCACCACACTCTCCCGTCAATCACTACTCAAAAATAACTTCTAAAAAAATGAGGGCCAAACACTAACAAAGTTCAATGACCAGTAAAACTTCGCTAAATATTCAAGACTTCTAGTTTATATTTACCCAATATATTACTTATTTAGTGTTTATTTGAGAGATTATTGCAAGTGAAAAATGTGGACATGCAAAATTGTTTTATTTAGAGAATGTGTAATTAAATAACTGTGCCTAGCAAATGATTTTCAAACAATTCAAAAATAAAAACTACTACAGATAAAATTGTATAACACTACAGAAGCAGATTAGTACAGTTCCCCCTTAACAGTAGTACATACAAAGCATTTCCCATAAAATCTTAATTCTTTGCGAAGCCTAGATATTTTGGCGCAAAACCGATCGCTGAGTGTAGAAGCAAGCAATTTGCATCTTCTAGGTCGAAATTAGAGCACTGCAACTGCAAAAAATGCATTCATTCATTTCTTCCAGAAGAAAGTGCGTGACATACTCGCCTGTCTAAACCATCGTATAAATCTACAAACTCCTGTAGTCTATGACAGTGACTTCGTCTTCGGGTGCATCCAGGTCATTATAGCTGCAAAAATAGCAAAATTCGAATAAAAAAATCCTTCCTATAATGAATAAAGAGAACTTGAGAACTATTAAAATTGGTGGTAATAATTTTTTTTTAATTATATGTGCCAAGAAGTGCATACTGTATAGCTGTACAAATCATGCACCCCACAACTCTATAATAATGCTGGGACTTGTTCAGAAAACTCCATACATACAACTAATATTAATAAAGCATCATCTCCTTGGTGTTTTCGTTTCAGCAGATTTCCAAATTGAGTTTCTAAAAAATGGAAATTCTAGCTGACCCAATCATCATCATGCTGTATCTAAGGGAGTTTCTAGAATAATGAGGTCCAAAATTCCAGCAGATTCAATCATTGCCACACATGTAAAGCCGAATTTTCAGCCTTGTTATTTTCTTGTGAACATATGTTCAGAAACAGACTAATTTCCACAATTTCTGTTTGTGGTTCTCTGAGAAAATAGGTGCTTTACTTTCAACAGATGTTTCCGTTGTACTATCCATTATCATATAATAATATTATTAGCAAGCTTTAAAACAGTAGATTAGTTTGTAAGCTGACTATCACGTTTTGCTCGTCTCGGTGAGAAAACAGTCTATCCAACAACTGGGCATCATAATTAACCAAAACACGGAGAGAGGAGAAGCGTGGAAAACAATTCTGCCAAATTTTATTCTGAAAAAGCATTCAGGCCAAAAATTATTGGATCCCACATGTACCACACCACTCCATTGGCTAGTTGATGCTAGCAAATCAAGATTACGGTCTATTTTGAGTCCAACTAAACTTAGCCATGATAATGCAGATTAAATTTTGTTGGATGAAGCTCCAGGCCATCTTCAAAGCTCCAAGCCCGTGTTTGAATCCTTATCATCAAGCCAAAGTTCAAAATCTACCATGCCCTTTTTTACAATGTAAAACTGATGGAAATCCTAGAAGATATATTTTATGGAAAACTTTCCAAATTGGATATGTAATTACGGTTTTAGATCTCTAGTATTTTAATAGATTCTCTATTATTTTCTTAGACGTTATTTACCTTAATTTGATGGATCCTCTAGTATTTGACTAGATGTTTCCCACTTAAAATAGGTTTTATGAGATCCTGTATAAAGGGGGCTTATGTTTTATAATTTACACAACTTCTGCAAGGATAAAATTTGATACTTCTCCCCCAATTCTCTCTATTCTCTCCCTCTTATTCTCTTTTCCCCATCATTTCTCTTCTTCTCTTCCTTTCCCCTTCTCCTATAATTCTACCATATGATTTATCGCATCCTACGTCAATAACATGCAATCAAATAGTCAAGCTGAGATAAAAATAGATGCATATACAAATGTGACTATTTCTAGAATAATTAAAAGCAGAAGTGCAGAACTTGCGTGCTTTGTGCTTGCCCAAACAAGAAGAAATCCTAATTTCCACTTCAAGCGAGCTTTGAAGAATATTCAATTCAAAAACACCTGCTTGTCCGCAGAGAGTACTAACATCTATAGACATATTCTCCATCTCATATTTGTCAAAATCCCCATATGCTGCCTGCCGCAACTCTATCAAGTAGAGCATGGAACAACTTTTTCTGTTTTGTTTGGATTGTTTTGTGGAGTTGAGTCAAGACAATACCGAGACCATTGAGAAATCAATTTTTCGTGGTTATCAAAATCTTGCTCAAGATCAAACCAGCCCACTTTATTGATTCCACCCAAATCCTCTTTGCTATCTATAACATTTTTTCTTCTTTTTTTTTTTTTTTGGAAATGAAAAAGGTTTTGGTAAATCCTAAAAAAATTCTCATAGCAATAACCATACAAATTGGTCATAGAAAATGCTCCAACTGGCGCCTCGCCTGGCCTTCATTAGATCAATATAATATATTGAAGAATTAAATTAAACCATAGTATTTAATCACTCAGTTACTCAACCAATCACTGTTGACTTACAAGCACATTAATAAAAACTAACCTTCGTAAGCGTCGAGGATCCTGTCGAAAAGAGGGAGGTAAAGCAATTATTGGGGAAGGCCCGCTCAACTGGGGCCCTGACCTCCCATTTCTACCACCTTCGAACGGGGAAGGTCCTCCCTGTTCTCGCAACATTCGCATTGCAACTTCAGGAGGAGCCGGAACAAAAGGACCCAATGGTCTGAAAACCATCATTGCGAAGATAAGCAATAACAGTGGATAATATGAACTGTGGATAATGCCATAACAATTATTGACAAACCAAATTACTCAAAACAATCGAACTTACCCGGCGCCAGGAACAGGCATCAGTACAGGAGGAGGTATATCTGATGGGAAAGGAGCAACAGGTATGCCTTGGCTGGGGAAAGTATCAAACATTGGTTCATCGGGATTGTTTCCAGGTGCACCATCATTGTTGGATGGGAAATCCCCTAACTGCGGGTTTTCAGACCCATCAAATCTTTCACCACCATTGGCGCGATTATCACGTTCTCTAAGGTTTCCTCTTTCATCCTTTCCTCGGTTATCAGGACCAGGCCTCCGTCTCTGTGGCTTCTCCTTCTACAAAAGGAAGATGTATCATTAATATAAATAATACAAATATTCAAAGGATGGAAAAATATTAACGTAAAACTTATACCGGTACAGATTGCTGCATGATAGGTGTCCCTCCAGGAGCATTTTCATCACTGTCACAAGTAATAGTTATTGAGCTTGTAACAATAACATAACATAGAAAATAGATAATAATTTAGACACGGTGCTTACTTCATGTAGTTCTGGAAATACAACTCTTCACGGACTTTTGAAGTCAGTTCCATCACAAGGTCTGGGTGTTTTAACTTCAAATGTTTGTGGACAAACTCGGAAGCATGGAAGAGTTTTGTACACCCTTTTGCTCCACAGCCATACTTCCATCCATACTTCTCATCCCTAATTTTGCGGACATGAGGTTCCAAGGCTTCAGCAGCGGCGGCATCTATCTTTTCCTTCGCAGTCATTACTTCCAGGGGATCCAAACCCTTCAGCCTCTCTTGCCAACAAGAATCTAGTTTCTTCTCCCACTCCATCCCATTACTAGTTGCATCAGTATTCTTGCCATCTGCTCTAACATGCCGGAGACCTTTAGCTTCATTTGTTTCAATCAGCCCATAATAATCCACCCCATGAATGCGCCAGAGATATGTAAGAAGTGTGTCGAGTAGCTCAATCCCTTCAAGACCTTTGACTGAGCTTAAACCTCGTATGATAATTACTGGGCCACTTGAACCACCATGAGACTTATCTCTACCCATTCTATCGCTATCAACACGGCATAGTATATTATCTTCAATTCCTTTCTCCGAATCAAGTTTCCGAATAAGAGTCTGCGCTTGTTCAATGTCAATCTGGATTCGTCTGGGCTCAGAACTAGCAGGATGAGCCTTTGGGGTAGCTGAAAGATCAAAATCTTTGGTCACCCCCCGACCAGTCCGCCTTCTTTTGCCACCTATGTCTGCTTCATCAGCAGAATGAGGCTCACTAGACTGTTCCAATTTGTTCGAAGATAAGGGACTAACACTGGGACCTCTGTTTACAAACAGAAAACTTCTCAATATAACATACTTAAAATAGGAAGTATAGAACAAGCACATAGACTGAAGGAATATAAGATCAAATCGTACAAATCCAGTGTCCCACTCTGCAGATCAAGCTGAAACTCCTTTGCCAACTTCTGTGCAATCTCATTCCTCCTGCAAAGATCATACATGAGATCTTTCAATACAATCAGTATATAAATCATGAAATAACTTTATTAAGCAATGGACATTCAGCAGACAGTTCAGATAGTTCTAATTGCACGAAGCCTAATAGCAAACTTCAACCTACTAAACATTATGCGCACCTTTCTATGACAGCAAGTAAGTTTGTTGGATGATACTTATCTTTTATCCTGAAAATATAAAAGAATTCCCATCAGAAAGACAGGACACAGACCAGAAAACAAGCATGGGAAGCAGTGTACAAGATGAAAAGGATAAAATGCACCATTACCATTCTTCCTCTTTATGCGCATCAAAATAAGCTCTTTTCTGAGTTGATATATATTCTGACTTGTATTCTTGATACCTGATGATGATCGACTCATTATCCACATATCCCAAGAAAAAAAATGTAAACTAGCACACAAAATAGAGTCAGGAATAGACAAACATTACTTTATAGGGAGTTAATTAAGTTAGATTAAACATCTATAACTCTAAAGACATTCCCATTCTGACCTGAGCTCCGCTTCTGATGGCAAAACATCATCCTCAAGCTCTTGAATGAACTGCTTATAAGACATCATTCCTTCCCTGAAAATAAATAAACTATGTCACATTATTATCTAACTTAAGCTATAATAATGTAATTTAAAAAATGTTTGAAAAATTTCCACTTGAATTCACATTCACATGCATAAAGTACAAAACAAGGAGAAAAACAAATCTTGGTACGGGCAACAGAATATGAAGATTCACCATGCTTCACCAGGGCTATCTTAGCACTTCTATATTTTACTTCTCCATTATTGACTATGTTGCTCGGACTCTCCATTTTAGAGGAAGTGTCCTTGTCGGACAAATGACAAGGATAAGGGATGGGATCCTTCTCGGATCCTTTAAAAACCAAAACAGGATCCTTTATATCGTTTTTTTGTTTTTATTTTTATTTTGGTATTGTATTTAAAATCATTCTAATTTGTATTTTACATTTCTAGAATCAAAATGAAATTAAAATGCAGTATCACAATTGCAATTTAATTTGTTATAGATTAACAATTAAAAATATAATATATAATTTTTTAAGTAATTGTAAGTTTACAAGAGTTATCCACGTACTCGTGTCTAAATTTTGGGTTGTTTTTAGCCGTGTTCCCATATCCTAGATCTTAGGGGGAAAATGAAAAATCCCACGTGCCCATATCGTACACCCACACCTAAGGCCAAGCAATACAGGTTATTGACATTCCATTATCAGATATTAAAAAAGGCTATATGTAATTCCTAAACGCAATTGGACAAGAGGACGCCCAAGGCATACTTAATCAATTTATTTAATGATCCATTAAACTTATCTTTCCATCTTCTCATAATGAAACCAATAGGGAGACATACTCGAGGACAAGTTACCTTAACGAAGTAGCTATAAAGCTTAATACATGTTAATAATCAAGCAGACACGTGTTCCATGCATGTCCACACAACGCAGACATGTAGAAAAAGACAGGAAAATGGAAAACCATAATAATCAACCTTCCTTTGAGGCAAAACTTTCGAAGTTCCAGTTTAGAACTATTTTATTAAAAATATAAATAAAAACCCGTCAAGGAGATATCAAAGTTATAACTCAAGTGAATATTTCAAACTAACAGTGTTGCACCAACTGAAATGAAAGATCAGAATGATGTAAAAATGGGTAGGTTCCAACACAACTCCAAGTGGTAGGCAAATATAGCATGGTTGTTCTCATTGAGAAGCAGAACATCATACCTAGAGGTAGGCCATGTCCAACAAATTTCAAAATTATTCCTAAAACTCCGCAAATTTTGAAAAACGTTTTCTGTTTAATCCTTGACAAGATTAAATCATCATGATCAACGTCAAAATTACTTGTTTGGCTAATACAAAATATCTTCCATGACTACTATGATCATCCTTCCTTCCATTGGGCAAAAACGATAGTGCTCGTCGTGCATACACCCAAGTCGCTTGCCTCCATAGAAAATCCGGGTATCAAATCTCTGATCAAGTCACAAAATCCCACCTCTCTTCTTCCCATTCTTTTTCTTTTGCCAGGATCTTTAAGTTTTATCTGATGTATCTTTTCTTCCAATTTGGCCATCTCAATTAATAGTCGGAACTGATAAATCATCATATCCATATCCATCAAAGCAGGGAAAAAGTCATAACATTGGAAATTCAATTAAGCCACCTCAACCACAATGAATCGAGAATCAATACAGTGTTTAACTAGGAGCCATTCCATTGGGCAACAGACTCCAACTCATTTCTTGTTACATTTTATAGTTTTGCCTGATATGCATCATATGCTAAATTTAACATGACAAAATACTACATCCACAAATTTGTTTCCTTAAATTTCACTAGTGAACATATATGGCAGAATAAGCACCTGATAGGTAACGACAGGAAGCAAAATACAGAATGTAAATTTGTAATGCTAATGAAGATCAATTACAAAGTTTGATGAGCATTCTAGAGGCCCCTCTCTCTCCCAATTTCAAGCCCAAATTTCTGCCTAACTAAAATGAAACTACCCTCCCATTATTTATAGATAAGAGCCTATACAGTTTACCTCCCATTATTTATAGATAAGAGCCTATACAGTTTACCTCCCATTATTGTATTAAATCCTCTTAATACCCCCATCCCCTAGAACATGAACTTGCAGGTACCTATAAATAACCCGCCCTCGAAATTCACCTTGTCCTCAAGGTGAAAGTCTGAGCCACTTGCAGAATTTAGAAAGTTAATCCGAACAATTTCATATGCAAGAACCCAAGCTATGGTCGAATGGAAAATTGATGTTTTGGTCCTACAAATCGTGTGAACCTACTGAATCGGTCGGAAAAATTAGCATGGTATCCAAAAGAACCCCATAGCTGGTTGCACACACCCACGGAATTCCCAAATTATGAACTACTCCAACCGAAATAAAATTGTAAGTTGTCCAGTAATCGAACAGCTCGACCCAAACTACCACCTCTTGCTGAGCAATTGCTTTGCTAGTCGTCGTGGCTTCCAGAAATATCAAATTGACCCTCACATTAGTGGAGACCTTAATAGTGTTAGCCATCTTTTCCATTTCTTCCATGCCTAATTCCTCCCAATCATCATCTACGACTGATACTCCTAGCGATTCCAATCACATCTAAAAAAGAGGCCCTCCTCTGTTTTTAGTCTAATTGCTGCATCAGTCAGACATTTAATTTGCAAAGAGCTTTGCAAATCAGAGCTGATGCAATTTTTTTGGGCAACTGGACGCAGTCTTGGGCCAATATAAGAGGTAGATCCTTTTCCTCTGGTTGGGTTTTTGTTACTAGAATGATTGGGATTTTTTAAGCAAAACAGGCTGGCATGCACTTGGGCTGGTGCGCTTGCTTCATGGGTCGCAGCCCACAGATCTTGGACATAATGTCTATGCCAAACCTTCCAACTTCAGTGCACCCAATTCCACCTTCAATTTATTAGATCTCAATTCGGCGAGGATGATTATTTCGTTGTCTCCTGCTTAAGGGCCAAAATTTTTTTAGTAATCATGACATAAATAGATGGTCAGAATCATTCCAGCAATAATTTCTTCAATTCACCCCAATTCATATGGGTTGGTATAAATCTACCCATAATTTAAAAAATAAAAATAAAAGGCGATAGGCTCTCCATCGAAGATTATCTCTTCTGCCTACAATTTCTCTGGATATCGCACTTCCATGGAGACCGACCTGTCAGGATTTTCTCCATCAAACCTAGGAATTTTCTGCATCTCCTTCTCCGTTCGATCAGATTCACAAGTGTCTTGTCCATCGTTTTTCTGTAGCGTACTCTCGATTTTTTCCATGGTCAATTTTTCGAGCATCGACTCTACCTTCTAGTTTATCCATCCCAATACTGAGCCCAAACTTTCCTCCATTTTGTCGTGGCGAATTGCCCTAGAATCGATGCTCAGATTCCAAATGATAGGTACCAACACAGATTAGGAAGCAAAAGAACAGAAAGTGAAGTTGTATTAATAAATGAAGATGAATTGCAAAGTCCAATTAGCATTCGAGAGGCCCATCTCTCTCACAATTTCAAACCCCAATTTCTGCCTAACTAAAATGAAAAGCCTATAATATAAATAATTGTATTAAATCCCTTTAATACCCCCATCCCTAGAACATGAACTTGCGGATACCTATCAGCACCCTATCCAGGTTCATTTTTCAGAAGATTCTCGTCATCCTTATAGCATTCATAAGTTCACAAGCTAGTAAGTTGTACAAGAAGAAATTTTTACCACCAACAGGGCCCCTTAGTTGAAAACCCCAATTTTCATATATCTTGGTTACAGTAAAGGCATAATAACAGAAGGCGACCCTGAGTAAAATGAGAATGTTCTGCCATAACTCGATTTTGAATGGGTAAAGGTTACCTCTGAGTGCTCCCAGTCACGAAAGCATCACCAAAGCCAACACGACCAGAATCCCAATCTGCAGAAAAAGGACAACTTAAGTGTTGCTATACTACTAGCTCATGACAAGCCATACGAGATTTTGCAAGCTAACAGTGCTGAAGAAGCAAGTCAAAGATCAATATGCTGAAGAAGCAAGTCAAAGATCAATGGCAATCTTAATTGCTATTTGAAAACTTAAACATATTGCCCATAAAAAAGTTAATAGAAGAGGAAAACATCAGAAAAGATACTAAATCAGCATTTATGTAAAACCTTAACAGCATAAGGTAAAGAGGCAACTCCATAAGCTAGAAAGCAACCAGTTCCCACACCCAAAAAAGGGAAAATAAAGCCACTAATGAGAATAAATTGTTATGCTAGCCACAGATGATCGTGATATATTTTTCTTTTCTCAAAAAATTATCAAGAAGGCTATTATTGCAGGAAAAATTATCTCTCTTGTCATTAAACTGAGTTCTTTACCATTCTTTGGCTTCTTTTTCGTTCAAATTTTGATAAGTTATCATTTGTCAGATATTCGTATTCACTGAATGACCCACTGCTCAAGCATAGTTTTCATATTCACAGAGGCTCCAAACAAGATTAATGTTTCACTGATTTTTTTTATTTTTTTTTTTCGAAGCTGTAATTGGCAGCTTAACCAGTAAGAAAGAAAAGTTGGAAAAGTTGCAGTCATGATATTCTCTCCCCAGTCATACATTAATTAGCGACTCTACAAATTAAAAAACAGAATCTCTCAGATATCAAACTGCAGTTTCTAAGGGATAATCTTTTCCCTTCTTTCTAGTTCCGAAACGGAAATGGAGGGAACGGCGGTGAATTCTTCGATCCCAAGGGCGGGGCGCGATGAAGCCCCAAAAAGAAAGGACGGGGGCGCATGGTACTTCTCGACCCTG
>CAIGRK010208740.1:0-15515 GCA_903798315.1 Fraxinus greggii
AATAATGTTATTTGTATAAAGTGGAGATCATTTTTGAGTGATGTGAGGTAGAAGATCAATTAAAAATATGATATGAGATTCATTTTATTGATCTTATCATTTAACACATTGAATAAAAATTATCCTCACTCTAATCAAATAACATTAATGTTATAGGTAGTGGAATAGTGCAAAAAAATCGAAAATATTATGATAACATACAAGTTATTTTTTTAGTGGTGACAGACCCTCTCATTAAATTATTTGGGTTTAGTAAATATGAAAAAGTTTCATAAAATTTATATTTTTGGGATAAATCTAACAAATTACATTCTTAATGAATTGTACAATCACTATAATTTATTGACTTACAAATAAATTGTTGTAAAAATGTTTAGAATTAACATTAGAATCACGTTAAATGCCTCATCAGACAATTTTTCACATTCATACAGATGTTCCTTTCTCAACTCAAAAAGTTTCACACAAGAGCACCTTCACCTCAATTAACTCTGCTTTACAGTCAATCCGTGAATGCAACTTCAATATTATCTTCAAAGCAAAATGCAACTAGCCAATTCAACCCAGCAGATTACAGTTACACATATGCAGATGAAAAAGAAACCAAGAATTATGCTAGCGAGCTGAGCAACTGCGTTAAGGCATCAAACTTGGGCAGGGCTAGAGCAATCCACGCAAGACTCATTAAAACTTCATGGTTTGTGTTAGATTCTTTGTATCTTCACAACCATTTATTAAATGCGTATGTGAAATGCGGTGACACTACGAATGGTCTCCAATTGTTCAACGAAATGCCCAAGAAGAACGTCGTATCTTGGACGGCCCTCATTGCAGGCTTTGTGCAAAAGGGTTTTCCAATTGAAGCATTTTCTCTATTTTCCCAAATGCATAGGAGTGGAATTAGGCCTAACGAGTTCAGTTTTGTGAGTGCACTCCACACATGCTCATTTTCGGAAAACTTAAGCTTATTACACGCCTATCAAGTTTATGCGATGATAATTAGACTTGGATTTGAGAATAATGTATTCTTAGTGAATGCATTTTTGACTGGTTTAATAAGTCATGGTATGCTAGAAGAAGCTATGGAGGTGTTTGAAGGATGTTTTCAGAGAGACATTGTTTCCTGGAATGCTATATTCGGCGGTTGCTTGAAGTTTTCTTGTGAAGATATTCCAGGGATTTGGTGTAGGATGATTATTGAAGGAGTGGTGCCAGATGAGTTTACTTACTCTACTGTGCTTACCGGGATGGCTGAGCTTTCAAATCTTGAAATCGGATTGCAAGTTCATGCACGACTTGCAAAGTCTGGTCATGGAAGTGATATGTGTGTGGGGAACTCATTGGTGGATATGTACTTGAAAAGTCAGAGGATGTGTGATGGTTTGAAAGCCTTCGAGGAGATTACTGTGAAGGATGTGTGCTCCTGGAGTCAGATGGCAGCTGGATGTTTGAATTGTGGGAACCCCCTTGAGGTGCTTAGGGTGATTGGAAAGATGAGAAGGGATGGTGTGAAGCCTAATAAGTTTACTCTTGCAACGGGGCTCAATGCATGTGCCAATTTGGCTTCTTTGGAGGAAGGGCAGAAAGTTCACACCTTGAGAATTAAACTTGGGGATGATGCTGATCTATGCGTGGATAATGCATTGCTTGACATGTACGCAAAATGTGGATACATGCATGGTGCATCAAAGGTTTTCCAATCAATGAATGATTGCTCTGTTGTTTCTTGGACAACAATGATAATGGGGTATGCACAGAATGGCCATGCCAAAGAAGCTCTTGAGATCTTTGAAGAGATGAGGCAGGAAGGAGTGAATCCTAATTATATTACTCTCATATGTGTGTTGTATGCATGTAGCCAAGGAGGGTTTATTGACAAAGGTTTGGAGTACTTCTCTTCTATGAGCCAAGAGTATGGCATTGCTCCTGGAGAAGATCATTATGCTTGTATGGTGAATCTCCTAGGCAGGGCAGGCCGTATCAAAGAAGCTGAGGAATTAATCCTAGAAATGCCATGCGAACCTGGTGGTGTTATTTGGCAAACCTTGCTTGGTGCTTGTCGGCTTCATGGGGATATGGATACAGCAAAACGTGCTGCAGAGCATGCATTAGCACTTGACAAAAATGATCCTTCAACTTATGTGCTGTTGTCCAATACCTTTGCTGGTTTTGGCAATTGGAACAGTTCAGAGATTTTGGGACAAGCAAGAAAGATGAGGGATGTGAAGAAGAAACCTGGGTCGAGCTGGCTTGAATTGAACAGAGCTCATTCACTACCTATTGCCTGGGGTAGCTGACATGGGAGGTTCATGCATACAATCAAGAAACCTTTCTTTGATGTATCAGTTTGGTGGAAATTTTGTGGGTGTCTTCAATATCGTGGAGAAGTTAAAGCTTCATGCACGAGTATCAAGATTCGAAGTAAAGGATTTTTAGAGTCTAGTATGGATAATTATTATTCAAGATGTACATCTTGGTGTCATTAACTCAATTGCCAGTCACTTCGAAAATGAGTTGTTGCAGATCGTGACACATCGCCTCAATCATGGAGCGTCGGTCTCTACATGGCGTCTCGACTAAGGTAATGACATCACTTCGGCTACCTTGATTTGATGGCCTCGTGTAGATCAGGTAGGCCGGTGACATGGAGTGCGGGCCTCAGATTGCTACCCCGTGGCCAAGAATTAGAGTCTAATAGGATGAGGCGTAACATGTAACTTTTACTAATTTTCTTGATTTCTTTTGGGACCCATAAAAAAATTGAACGACCTATTTGTTATACAGATTCTGAAATGACCAAACGATGCTGGTCAGTTTGTTAATTATTTTGCCATTAATCTGAATCCAAAACTTTTTCGTTGGCTGAGCCAAATGAGGGAGGGACCTCTGTTTTGCACACCAAGATATCCAGGTTTTCGATTACCAAATCCGCTTGTTATCTTACAGCACTGCTACCTGCCATGCATTTTAGAAGGATCGCCAAAATGCGTATAGAGAATTACTTATTACTCTTGAGGACGGAGTTCAATTGTGGGTTGGCAAGTTCTATCTTTGAAAGCAAAAGGAGGATATATCCGAGAAGTGTGGCGTGCCAATGGTCATGGAACTTGCCATTTCCTGAATATATCGGATAGGAAACTTGGAATTTTTTTATCTAATTCTTTTAGAGTTATACAAGTTGTCAATTCGATGCAAAGTAATCCTCTAGGACCTGCAATTGAAGTCCATCCTCGGAGATTATCAACTGTATGGAATTAACATCACCGAGGAGCAACTGTCGTGGTGTATTTTCCCAAGAGGACGAAAATGAAACCAACAGCCATGCTAAGCAAATGCGTCAAGACATCAAAGTTAGGCGGAGCTAGAGCAATCGAGAATGGTTAAGAACTGTTAGTATCAAAGATTTAAGCCGGCCAAATGGCAATTTGTGCACCTGCAAGTAAACTACAAGGGTCATGTCGTAAGATCACACATGAGCTCGTAGTAAGCAAGAGAACCGGGAGAGCTCCGTTCACTATAAATAAAGCAAATTAGACCTGTCTCTATATCCAATCCAAACACATCCCCTCAATTTTGTTGTTTCCTCAGCAAGAATTTGACTTCGCCAGTCGTCTGCACAAAACTCCTTAATAAAATAAATTAGAAATGGACTCAAAGCTCAATCAGACATAATCTAACTCATTGAAGGGTAAATGATAACAAAAATTAACTGTTCAACAGCCATTTGTGCAGTATAAGAAGGAAAAAACAATATCTTGGTTGACAAATTACAATCCCAATTTTGTCCACAAGGTCCTACAGTAACATTGAAATTTGAAACTACCGGTGGCACAGCTGGAGTGCTAGAAACAATGGGAATAACCCAACTAGTGCTAAAGTAATAACTGCCTAATATAAAAAATTAAAAAAAATGTGCTGAAATAAAGAAAATTGGACCCCCTGCCTCCTTCAACTTATTATTAACCTCAGTTTGATATCATTTACAGTTAAAAATAGGAAGGATACAACTGCAACTTTCTCTAGATTAGAACTAGAATGTGGTGGTAATTAGTTTTTGACAAGGTTAAGGTTCACGAGGGAGTTTCAACATTGCCTTCATAGAATTTCCACAAACCGTGATCTTGCCTCTTCAAATAATATTGAATTCTGTACGTGCTGCAATTACAAGGCAGGAATTGTTAGAAAATATCTAAAACAAAACAGAAACAGACAAATAGGTCACATCATATTTTTCATAACACAGCCATTATCCATGATAATTATGCTACTAAAGCTCAAAATATGAAGGTCAGAACCCTTCCGTTTTGTTGGTAATGCATAGCAGCAAAGACACATATATTCACAAGTCTAGATATATGTTTAAGCATGAAAAAAATTGACATTTGGGCAGCAAAACTGGCCAAGCATCAACAATTTCTATGCTCCAAATCATTAATTTATTTCACCACTCGGGTAAGCGATCAACATAATTGTTTCACTCATCTTTAAAATTCTATAATCCTATGATTCAAAAATTAAACCTCAACCAATTTTACTAAAGGGTTCAACTGTTTATAGACAATTAGAATTGCTTAGAAAAAGAAACCCCGTAGTTTTCATTCAGTTCTTTTTCCTGAGCTGTGAAGTCTTAGCATTCTTAGATATGTTATTCTGTGTCTTAAAAATTGACACTGAAAGTAATATTTTGAGGTAAAAAAACCTATCAAGGCTACAAAACTAACTCTTTATTTTGTTTGATTAGTACTCATAACAAATAAATAGTTGATACAGTTAATATGTCCAGTGTTAATGATTACCTGTAGTAAGTTGGGTTCTTAGGCTGAGATTCATCCACAAGTTCAGCTGCTTCCTCCAAGAGAACCTCTATTTCAGCCATTTCATTCCCAATCCCATCTTTGAAAATGTCTGCTTGTAGAACTGTCAATTGCAGCAAAACAAATCTCCAAAAACATGACCTGACTTTTGCTGCATTGGCTAAAGCTTGCCACTACAATATATACAAATGAGAAAATTATCAAGGTACTTAGCTGGAAAATAACTAGTACGACTTTCAGTGTCTGATGGTATCATAAAAGTTTGAAGTCTTCTACCGAATTTGACTGGTGCAGATATAAGATTGACCAGAACATTCGGCTTACAAGCACATCATTGTTAAAGTCATGTTGAAAATACACAGCTTCCTCTACTAATTTCAGATTGTACATCAGTATAAACGACTTAACATAAGGTAGCAGGGAGATGTCAACCACTGAAAGAACAGAGAATACGTAGTAACCAACATCTCTGTTAAAACTTATTATCACAAAGTTAAGATTTCACGACTGATAACAAACTTTATATGAAGACTAAATTAAATTGAACACATGTTTGCCCTTCATTTTTCCAAAAACTCATTTTTTCAAAATTCATTTTCAACCACACTCTTCCGAAAAATAATTTCACGCGTAAACCCAAAAAATTTCCTTATTTTTAAACCGCACACACTCCAAAAAATACTATTCCAAACCACATTTTCTCCCAAAAATGGGGCTCAAACGGGGTAATTTTACGATTGAAGCACAAACATAACTCTCACAATGCAAAAATGATGCTTCTCACCTGAGCAAGCATTGATCCATCAAGGACTTCAAGGAGGTCATCAACTGTATGGTCTGGCCCAAGTGCATCTGCTTTAACAGCTTGCCATCGCTTAACAAGTGTCTCAGCTTCTTCCATAGGCATTGGTCGCCTAAATGCTGATGTCCTAGAGGATGACAGACCGGCGGCAAGGGAAGCAGTTTGCAAATCTGTAGCTTCTGGGTAGTCCCTAAGCTGCACTTTAAGCATTGAAAACAGCCTCCTAAACTTTCTGGCAATGCTATTTTCCTTAATTGCAGAATGCCTGTAACTTAAATCTCTAGAAGAATCAGCACTCCAGGTAGAGGAGCTAGCTTCGGTCCTTGGTTTGTACATCCCCAACTTAGCTCCATTTCCCATCTTCCTGAATTGCATGTTTGTTAGCTTAACTAGAGCAAATAAAATGCAACCTAATGCAGTAGCATATATTATCTTCCCAAACACTTCAGTACGGCCAAACCAAAATCTCCATACTTCACTACGCCGTGCACCTAAACTTCTTTTCAATTGTATTGATGGGGTGCTACCATTTCCAGCATCAGACTTGACCTCTTCCAAAGGGTTCAGTAGATTAGGAGGAGCAAGCTGCTTAGCAGCTAACCCAAGATGTCGTGAAGAGTCAGCACGTGAAACTGGTTCTTCATCTTTTCGATCTGATGCAAGAGCAGTAGCAAGTTGTCTGTGCATCATGTTAGACATAGCCTGAGGAGCTTTTTTATTTTGTCTGATCCCTCTTTTTTCACCATTAAAGAAGTTGGCCTATGATCAAATTTAGGAGTTTAGCTTCGCTTTTATTTGAAACGTAAGTTATACATGTATATGATATCAGCATAAGCCTTTACCAAAGATGGGGAACAATCTTGGGTATCTGAAAACAAGCTAAGCACATCATCTTTCAGCCACATCTCCTATTAATCCAGGAAAAAAATGCAGTCTGAGAAAATATCAATTTTACAGAAAAACTATTAAGTTTAGAATAGAACTTCTGAAATAAGCAAATACACAGAGGTCCATTCAATTAGAACTGTGAGTGCACTGATTTTCAAATACAACACAACAAAACATGACAATTGGCTTAATATGGGAGTACCCAAAAAAAAAGGGAAAGAAAGAAATAAAGAAAAAAAATAAAAGCAAACCTTCAAATAAGATCAATTACAGCAATAATGTATCTTTTGCTGTGTCACTTGGTGACATCGACTATCAACACAAATTAAGAGATGTATAATATCCCAGATATTAGCTAATGAGGTGTTTGACAGGGTATAAATGCTTGGAACTGAAAAAGAAAACCAAGATTCATCAATTAAGCTAGTTTGATGTTTATAATTACTAACACTTAAACAAAGATTATTGTTGAAAATGATGGGAACTTTTGCAGTCAAAAGTGCAGAACTTGCTAAATCGACATGCATTTGATTACTTTAATCACTTTTAAGATAGGATGCCTATAATGGATGTGATGCAAAATTTGAAGGAAAGAGGGAAGGTGATGCAATATCATAGGAGATAATTAGCGTCAGAAGGGAAGAGAGAGGGAGACAGAGAATAAGAATGGGGATACGGGGAAAGAATCTGGGAGGAGGAAAGTTTCAATATAGTTTTTAATTTAATTCTCCATAATAATCTATTGAAGCCCTAGTTCCCCTTATAGTATAAAGAACTAAACTGTAGGGGACTTCTAGGGTCTTAGTGAATGAGACTAAAGGGAAATTATTTCCAGAAGTGAAGTGAAGAGATTGGAAGTCATGAAGTACACATGTAAGCATTTACATCACTTGGACTCAATTCATATAGGGAGAGATCGAAATATTATGTCACTCAAAGGATTAAGGCTGGTAGTAGAAGAGTGATTCTGGAGTGTTGTGCAATCAACAAATTCCTACAAGATTAACAGGTAACATTACCTAGGTACTCTAGAATCATTTTCCTGTAGCCACTTATGATCAGTTAGAACTTATAACTAAATTCAACATTGTGCTTAAATAGCATTAACAAGTTTGCGATGAAAATGTACACCATATGATAGTGTGGTGCAGCAACATAAACAGGGTTGCATACCAGAGACTTGTTGGCATTTGAAACTTCTCCAATTTCTTTAGTTTGCAACAAGTTTCTTGAAGTGGGATTTAAATTTAGTTCAAGCTGCCTGAGTCTTTCCACAGCCGTTGCTTCATCACCCTGAAAAGTGACACTTCAGAGTTCCTTAGCATTTAGAACAAAACGAGAAAATGCAATAAGAAAAGAGAGGTATACCTGACCAAGGAGGAACAAGCAAAAGGCTTCCTCGAATCTTAAATCAATGCCTTCTGATGCTACTAAACACTCGCAAATTGTTTTAGCTTTGTTAATCTGTATGAAAAAGGATGTCGTATTAACAATAAATTAAAATGGAAAATTGTTAGATCTTTTTCTAGTTTCTACATCCATGCATGGAAACACTCCTCTCTTTTGCTTCCCATCATGTTTTATTGGACGCTTACCTAGTTATAGAAGAAATTTGAGACAGATATCATGAACTATCATATCAGAACTAAGTTCATATTAGTAGCAGATCTATCTGCCCAAGACTCCAAGTTCAGCATTTAAACTTATAATCGAGAATTACCAAATCTCTTTGCTTGCTTGAAAAGCCAAGAGCAATATGAGCTATCAAAACTACGTAGAAACAATTGAAATTGACAACTCCTCTTTGATTCTGTGACTCAAGGGATTTTCTATTTTTCCTTGTAAGAGCTAATTTTTCCCAATGAATAAGTTCAACTATTTCCACCGCCATGAGCTTATTGAGTGCTTGATTTAAGAAGCATGGCCAGTCTTGAACATGGCATGAAGATTCAACATCCAGACCCTGTCTGAGCAATTCACGCAAAGCTGCAATAGCTCCTAATCTTCGTTCAGCATTTTCAGGCATACGAGGCATGCCCAAAAGCTCCAATGTGCATGCTGGAGCAAGCTCTTCCAAAGATTCTTCTATCTAAAGAAAATTAAAACGTTTTAATGAGGTGCAATGATCATGGAAAATGAAGAGTTGGAGTACACAGGGCCAAAAACTAAGACATTATAATTGATAGATCAGATTCAATTGGAGAACAAAATCTCCAACATCTTCCTACCTATTTTCATTCTTAGAACCGTGGCTATAGCAAGGCACACGCCTTCAATTTTTAACCAGAAGTGGAAGCCCAATGAGAGAAAGGACCACATTCGTAAAATCAAGATTTACCTGAGACAACAGCGTCATCTTCTCAAGAGAAATTTTGCTCCTAAGAAGACACTGAGCATGGGCAAGAGCTTCAAATCCTTGGGAAATGTTGTTCTTCATAAAACCAACTTTCGCAATTGCACACTTCAAGAAAGCACCTATAATAAGAAAAGGGAGCATAACAAAACTGCCAGGAAAAAGTGGTTGGCAACCTCTTCTGTTGTCTTACCTCAGCTAGGGCCATGGAGAGAAGCAAATCGTGAATAAACGGCTTTGAGAGTGGATGTTGCAGGGCTCTTCGTCCAATATCTAGCACAAGCTTCTCTTCTCCCACCTGTATTGAAAAAATTGACATCTTCAACATCCAAATTGCTGACAAGTTGTTCAATAAATGCATATTGCAATTAGATTTTGCATTAATCGTGGCACAAGACGTATTTTCAGATTCAGACGCTAACAGAAGTACGGACTTGTGTATTAGAGGAAGAAAACTAAAAGAAATATTCTATCTTTGAAATAAGATGAAAATCAGTATTGATAACAAGCTTAGGAAAGTTGAACGTGAATTTTTCATGCATGTATTGTACGAAATACTCCAACAGAAAAACAGTGAAACAGAATGGTACCTCCTGCAGGAGGCAAAGAGCACCAGGCAACCAAGCCCATGGCATACAAAGAGAAGATTTAGGGGGCTGCTTTTCTTTTACATTTCCAGCATATTCAGGTTCAAAAAGAAGTTTATCTCGGACATCCATCAGAAGATTCTGCGGGGAATAGATCAATATTTAAGTTAAACACAGAGCACAACTTAACAAAATAATAAATAACCAAGCTTACAAACATAATAACTAAAAGAAATTAACCCCCATTATATGTATAAATATAATTATCTTAAGGCAAGTAAGCTGAATGCAGAATATTACCCCCTACCTGGCGAGAAATAACAACATCAGTAGTGTAGCCCTCTTCAATCTCCGCACTTTTCAGATGCATCACTGACTTAACAATTTCATCTTTTTCTGCTTCATCAGGAACACCAAGAATCTGCATGCATACATCATAAAGAGACCTATGTTATGTAGGTGGATCCCACTTAGCGCCAACTCTACGATTGGTGAGATGCTGAAGAAAAATAAAATCAAGACAAGTGACACTTTCTAATATATGAGACATAACGTCAATCTTCATCTAAAAGGTTATTGGTACGGATTTAAGGAAAACCAGACCTGTAATAGGAGAATTCAAGGATATTTAAGTTTTGCGTGGGGCGAAAATAAATCCTCTTAAGTTATTTGTATCTAAAACAGAAAGTGCGAATACGGCAGTTTAAAATTACTAAATTAATATTTGGAGATCAGTTAGACACAATACCGGAGAAAGTACCCAGAGAGAGGCATGGGTAACATTATTTCCTACCAAAAGAACTGAAGCTCAGATTTCATATGGGATCACAGATCGTTATTTGAATTAACTACTGATATTTTCATATCAAAGAATGGTTCTCTTCAGTTCATACGCTACCCTCCTCTAGAGAACAGAATAGGATTAACATTTTAGGAAAATAAAACTATGACTTAAGAGTTCTTTATACACTTTTCGAAAATGCTTTGCACAATTAATTCATTCACTAAATTTTCCTACACAGTCCAAGTCACGGGGGAATTGTGAAATTGGCCGTGGGTGCAATTGACAACAGCATTTAATATCACAGCCAGTGCACTCAAAAACATATTTCAGATATTAATTTTCCAACCAAGAGGGAGACGATAACCTGGTAGCAAGTGACGGGGATTTCGATAAATGGAGTCGGAGAATAAGCATCGCCATTTTCGCTATTCGTGTTCTCCGCAACTCGAACCTCCGTTGCAGCACATAATCTCCACGAGCGACAAACTGTAGAAACCCCAGCTCCATACCGATTGTCACAAAAATATTCACCACATTTCTTCTTGTTATTGACTCTTTTTGGACCTAAAACATCATTATTTTCGCTATAATAGTAAAACTTGTTGCTTATATCACTGTACAAGTAGAGATTATTTACACTAGCCACCAATGAGTGAATATTTGCCATGAAATTTTAGATTAGCCTCATTTCAAGAATTTTTGGACAAAACTGGGTAAAACTAGCATTTTGATTGATTTTTCATGTTGTGAAGTGGTTTGTGATCTGGGTTTGGGTTGGATTTCCTTTTGCTTTACACATCCAGTATTTGGAGAGTAGAATTTGTATCTGTCGCACCCCCAACAATTTGCTTCTTTTATTGCTTTCTGTTCAAAAAGGATAAAATGGAAAAATAAAAAGACAATGGGTTTTTATTCTATCTTGCTCCGTGTACTTCGAGTCGAGTCGAGATGAGATGACACTTTTTATGCATTGATTTTACCATTTTAGATAATCAATTACACAAATTTCGACACATCAATAACGTCAACATTAATATACACTTTGGATGTACAACTAATATAATTGAAATTCGTAAAGGTTAGCTATTCTCATCCCACTCCGCCAAGGATGGATCGAGGCCGCCATCTCCATTTGGTCATGATTAAAATATTTTCAGTTCCCGTCCTATTTAATTAGTTATTTATTTTTATTATTGTTTATAACTAATTTTTAAATAAAAAGATTCGAAATGAGTTTGGAGAATTTGGAGCAAGGATCATGTTCTTCTTTCCCATTCCGCGAGACAATGGAAGTGAAGAATTTCGTCATTCCTAATTACATGGATTAACTTCTGCGAAAGAAAATCTTTTACGTTTTGACATTGTGGAAATTAACTCCCTTCGAGTAGTGCAAAGTTTTAAATTCCAGTCGGATTTCCCTTTTAGCCGATGGATTAATTGTATTAAGCTGATGCAATTTCGCCCTGAAAAAGGAGAGAGATTAATCACTAAGAAATAGAAAAGTTTGGTGGTCCTTAATTTATTAAATTTATACAGCAGAGTTCTCAAACTTTTTTTAGTTGCTAATTCTTCAACCATTCGAATTTAGCTAGACAGTACCTATCTGCAGCATTGTTCATCGCTTGAGTTAAAACGCTTAATTTGCTTATTGAGTACCATTCTTGCCTATCTCGAAAATCCAGGAGAAAATCGGTCCAATGCTCACTTCAGCTATCATCCCTGATTTAACATTATTATCTTAGCAAGAACGTATGGTGAATCGGAAATGTACCACGTATTACAATAAGACAGCATAACTGGAGTTGCCAAATATTAGTACAACACTCGATTCCTTCCTCACCTAATCACGTACAACTTTCTCGGGCAATTTCAAAGAAAAATCGAAAAAAAGGGTCAAAATTTGGTATAATCAAATACAAGCCATGTGTTCCCATCAAGTCTGAGGTACAAATAAAATTGATCTGAGATTCCAGTATGCATAGTTTTCATCTAAAGCTCGCAGTGCAGTAGAATCAAACCGATGAATATATTAACTTGTGACCTTAATAACCATTAAATGCGAGCCTTTCGTTTGCGAGCAGTGTATTTGGTGTCTGCAGGCACAGCATTTCCCTTTCTCCTCATCTGTTCCTTCTTCCTCAGAACCCATTCTCTTCCCTTCTTCTTACTTAATTTTTGCTTTTTCCTTGGTCTGTGTCTGTCTGATACACAGATCTACAATACAGTAACGAAATTATGTGACAACCATTCAGTAAATGAAAATGGCAGTCATTTCCAACAAGGCAACAAGTAATAAGCAAATGGCCTGAGGAAGTTGATTAATTTTTTTTTTTAATGAATTTGTAAATAATCAGTACTCACTGATTGATTATCTTCGTCTACACTGCTGTCTTCATCAGAACAGCTCTCACCATCTTCACCTTTTCCTCGTGGAGCAGCACTGCTTAGGGATGGTGAACCACAAGTGAGCACAAGGTATTCTTTTCTACTCTTTGTACTGTTTCAAGAAAGGGGTACTTCCAATCAGTTTGACAAACAAATATCATCACCGAACATTCTACAATCTTCTTTTAACAAAAATATGGAAGTAAATATCAAACCCACAAATCACAATACACTGATGATGGAAGTGACTACCATATTGACAAGAAGACCAGCAGTGAATTCATTTGTACAAACAGGAGAATCATACCTCTTCTAAAACAACAAACAATACTTCTTTAAATAAAAAGTAACACAATTCGAAGTGGCTAATCAAAAGTCTGTAGCCTGTACAAAGAGGCAGACCTAAAGTAATTTTAGAATTTTATCCCATCTATCAAACAATATTGGGTTGACAAGTTAGGTTCCCAGATAAAAAGAAAGCTACAAAATAACTAGAATGCTCCAGCATATGCATTGGCACACCTGTGAGGATAGTCAACAACTACACCCCCAGAAAACCCAGCTCGCATAGCAAAACCCAGGATCAGCTCACGTTGAGCCAGGTTTTCAGGATATACTTGCAACACTGCCCTTGCTCCCCGTGCCAAACATCTGTATAATGACCCAAAGAAAGCCCTACAAACACAATCCAAATGTTAGAACACAACTGCAGAAGAGAAATTCCAGTTCCATCACAATGACAGCTATCAATTCCATTAATAACATCGAAATGCAAAATTGGGAAGGATAAGTAGACACGACATACTTCAATCTTATACGTGGCTCATGAGAGGATTTGTCAGCGTTGCACAACCACTGCTCGAGAAAATGTAAAAAGAAACGAGCACAATGAGTTGTTTAAAACGTGTCAAGGTAGAAAATCATCGAGCAATGATCAAATTGGGAAGGCATTTTTTGTACCTAGCTAGTTCAGCCTCATAAATTCTGTCTTCTACTTTCTTAGTTTGTCAAATTACGAATTAACTACATGTGCTACTTATCAACAAATCATCTGTATGCGAAGAAATCAAACCTGAACAGCTGAAATACTTATGGCACCATCAATAACCCCAGGTCGAAGACCTAAGCCCTACAGTAATTTATCATACACGTGTTACTCTCCACTGACAACAATCAACAAGTCAAACAGAAAAGCTACAAAGTAGATAAAGCTTTGAGAAAATAATTTTACAAAATGCAAAAATATTAGACATAAGATGAGATATTATGCGTGTGCAGCTTCAGCAATCATAGTCAAGGTAATACTAAAATCATAATGCTAAACTTCTGGGGTTTAGTTTGAACTCAGAAACAAACCTGGCCCATGTCACCAAGTATAAGGTCACCCTCAACTTCACGCTCCAATGCAACATCTGGATTTGTTAGAAGATGTTAACGAAAAAATATAAACATAAAAAGAGAAGTAAATAGATATTTTAACGGAATTCAAAAAAATAAATCCACATACCCAACATTGATTGTGATATATCTATGCCAATCCATTGGTGTTCATTGTCTGTCAATGTCTCCCCGCTGAGTCCTGATCCGCAACCTAAAACATGCAATAATTATTTTAACCAGAAAATTAAGTAAAGACTGTTGTAAAATATGGCCTCATAATTCAAGTGTGTGTTTTGGAAGAAGATACATTTAAGTTAGCGACATGATGACGCGCGTACAAGGACCTCGAGGAATAAGAACCCCAGCAGTTGACCAAAAATCCATATGCCGAGGTGGCTTTTTGTTATTCAGAATCTCATAGCATGAGCCCGAGATTTGTGTAATCCTTGAAATTTTAATTTAAATCTTTCCAGCTTTTAAGTTTTAACAACATAAGGAGAGAATTATTCTATACCTCATACTTTTTTATTTTAAAAAGTAAAGAGCTTTCCCTCATCATTTAGGAGTAACTAAGAGATATGTCTGTTCTTAAATCACATATCTTGCATTCTCTTCAGGAAGGACGTGAAACTAGATCCTCAACTACCAACTCTTCCGCAAAACGCGTTTATTTTATTATGGGTTCAATATTTTTCTTAAATCACATATCTTGCATTCTCTTCAGGAAGGACACGAAACTAGATCCACAACTACCAACTCTTCCACAAAACTCGCTTATTTTATTATGGGTTCAATATTTCATAACTCACACGATTGAACATCTAACGAGAGAGATTTTCAATCAAAATATCGATTTTTACTTAACTTTCTTCTCCAGTCTCTTGAAGCAACCAAATGCTGGTCAGTTATGAAGACTCTGAAATAAAGCTTCAACTTGATGACTTAAAGAAAGCACATACATGACCATACCGAGGGGCTAACAGATTTAGATGGCACAATTGTTGGACGCATAAGAATTTTTGTAACATCACCAATTATATTTACAAGTCATCAAATTTATTGGGAAAAAGTTTTAATTTGTTTTTGTTGTATAAATTTAAACAATTAAACACTACAGTAAACTTCCGCGAATTAAAAATTAAAAGTCCTAAAAAATCCACGTCTAACAACATGGGGGGCAAGTGGAATTACCAATATCAAGCAATAATCTTGGCACACCATCACTGGGCAATGCAAGAAGCTCCAGTGCTCTCTCTGAAAGTTTCGCCTTTTAGAACCCACCAAAAAATAGTTAATTACGTAGATATACATAGAATTGCACATGTTGGCACCTAATCATGTAAAATTGTTACCTGAATCTCAATTATACGAGAAGAGGAGGTGTATTTACGAGCTTCATCGTCATTGTAGAATATCTCCGGCGGTGCCTGCAGCTCCGGCCTTGACGTCATCTTCCTAAGTCTTGATTCAGGGTGGGCAAAAATCGACCGAACCCGATCGAACCGTCCAAACCGAACCAACC
>CAIGRK010208760.1:0-10627 GCA_903798315.1 Fraxinus greggii
AGAGATAGGAAAATAATTTCAATGGTGAATATTCAAAGTATGAATTGATACATATTTGTATCTATGATCAGTTGTAAAATTCTGATGGAGGATATGAACTTAGAGCAAGGTTTGTTCTTTTGCTTGCCTTACAATAGTTTGCGTATAATTAAAATCCCCCAATCCCTGTTTACATAGCATAAAATTAGAATAACCACTATTCGTGGAAACGATCCTTACTTTCACTACTACATTTGTTTTTAGAGGGAGGGGGGGTGTGTGTGTGTGTAATAGTTAATTTCGATATTTTCAGTTTCAGTAGAATTTTGACACTGATTGGACTAAGTCAAATTCAATCGATTTCTAGGGTTTTATTTTATTATTTTTTCGTACTTTTACAATTAAGGAGAGATAGGAAAATAGTTTCAATGGTGAATATTCAAAGTGTGAATTGATATATATTTGTATCTATGATCAGTTGTAAAATTCTGATGGAGGATATGAACTTAGAGCAAGGTTTGTTCTTTTGCTTGCCTTACAATAGTTTGCGTATAATTAAAATCCCCCAATCCTTGTTTACATAGTATAAAATTAGAATAACCACTATTCGTGGAAACGATCCTTACTTTCACTACTACATTTGTTTTTAGAGGGAGGGGGTGTGTGCATGTGTGTAATAGTTAATTTCGATATTTTCAGTTTCAGTAGAATTTTGACACTGATTGGACTAAGCCTTAGTATTTTGAAGGAAAATGGCATTCTGGGCAATATTGTAGATCCAAGGGATCCACAAACCACCCCTCCCGAAGTCAAATTCAATCGATTTCTAGGGTTTTTAGGCATTTTATTATTTTTTCGTACTTTTACGTAGACCTTTTGTTCGTTTTTCTTTTACTCTAACTTTTCCTTGATTGTTTTTCATGATTTTTTAGAGTTTCATTGATTGTGTATGACTGTAACTTGATATTCTAATCAAGGTTATTTGCAGTATGATCAAAAAACAGAGAGAACTTTGTGTAGGTTAATGATTGACACTCGACGTAATTTTGAAGAAAACGATCTCGATCATGATCTCCTATTTGCTAGCAATTCTGATTTGGAGGAGAAGGAAGTCATGACTGGAAATCAAACTTTGAAATAGCTTGTAGCTCCTAATTTGAAATAACAACCATTATGCATAACGTTTCATACTTTAGATGCTACTACTACCTTTGAACTAAAATATAGACTAATACACCTCTTGCCCACTTTGCACGGACTTGCATGTGAAGATCCTAATAAGCATCTAAAGAAGTTACATGTGGTTTGCACTAGCATGAAACCCATGGGAGTGACTGAAGAACACATTAAATTAAGAGCCTTTCCATTTTCTTTGAAGGATTCGGCTAATAATTGGCTCTATTATCTACCATCCAGGAGTGTTACCACATACGACGCGATGAAGAGTTTGTTTTTAGAGAAATATTTTCCAGCTTTAAGGGCAGCCAACATTTGAAGAAAAAAATCTGTGGTGTAAGACAGGATAGCAAAGAATCCCTACATGCATATTGGGAGCGTTTCAAGAAGTTATGTGCAAGTTTCCCCATCATAAAATTAGTGAGAAACTTCTCATCCAATATTTCTATGAAAGCCTTCTATTCATTGATAGGAGTATGATTGATGCTGTTATTGGAGGAGCTTCGGCAGATAAAACTCCCAAGGGCTCAATGAGCTTAATCGCAAACATGGCAGCCAACTCTCAACAATTTGGCACTAGACTTGACCTTCCTTCTCAACATGCTAATTAGGTAAATGTCTCATTCATTGAACAACAAATTGCGAGCATAACTTCTCTTGTTCGTCAAATGACTGTAGGTAATATGCAGACAGCAAAAGCAAAAGCTTGTGGGATTGGTTCAGTAGTGGGAACAATCCTTACTTCCACTACTACATTTATTTTTAGAGGTAGATGTTTTATTTTTTGGTGTCTGCGATAGCACACCAATACAAGAATCTCGACTTGTAATATTAGCACTCTAAATTACNGGCACTAGACTTGACCTTCCTTCTCAACATGCTAATTAGGTAAATGTCTCATTCATTGAACAACAAATTGCGAGCATAACTTCTCTTGTTCGTCAAATGACTGTAGGTAATATGCAGACAGCAAAAGCAAAAGCTTGTGGGATTGGTTCAGTAGTGGGAACAATCCTTACTTCCACTACTACATTTATTTTTAGAGGTAGATGTTTTATTTTTTGGTGTCTGCGATAGCACACCAATACAAGAATCTCGACTTGTAATATTAGCACTCTAAATTACAAGATCTGACGAACCTACTAACGTTTTTTATCTCTCTAAAATTAGAGGACTAATTTTACCATTCTCCATAAATTTTGAGACCACATTAGAACATCGATCTATAAACAATGGGTGACATGATTTGGTGTTGATTTTCTTTCACATGAGGTCGTTTGTGTCTTTCTTGGTCTACTAGAATCAAGGTGGCTGTTGATATTGCTAAGTTGTCCGACTTCGATATCGCTAGAGATGGGCCACTTGATGATAGGGCTCATGAGTTCACTCAAGTTATGAGTACATTTGGTAATGTTGCACACCGGAATACTAAGCTACAAGTTTGGCAAACAAAATACTTCTTCTCCACTCCTTTGCACTTTAAAATTATATTATCATTAATGTAGCCATATTAATCTCCTTGCTGATGAATATGTCATTTGACGAAAAAGTATGATGTATATGGTTTTGGAGTTGTTTTGTTTGAATTGCTATCTGGATGTTGGGCTATTGATATGACTACTAATAAACATCAAAACCTGGCGAGTTGGGAAAGACCATATTTGTACACTACGAGAAATGTGTATCTAGTTATGGACAATGTTGAGACTCGAATCTATGATATGTGATGTGCTTCCAAAATTTTGGCTAAAGTTGTGTTTTACTGAATCACGCTTTTATAAGTTGGAACATTTTTAATGAGATTTCCTCGCCCTTGGTCTTGGCATTATTGATGAGAGATATACATACATGCAGGATTTCATTTTGGTCCTAGCTTCGATGAATCTTTTGACTTCTGGGTTTTTCTCAGAGATTTTTCCTTTTGCATTCTTTTACGATTTTGGGTTGCTTCGTGGTTTTCATCTCTCTTGATGAACTTGTAAAATTGACATCATTATATTTTAGCCTCTGAAATTGGTGTTTTCTGTGTGATTACTATAAGAATAAATGTTTTCTTGCAGTTATGATTTTCAATAGTTAAATTGAAGTTTCTTGAATGATTCATTGTAGATCTGCGGTTATTGTTAAAGAGATTAGTATCTTGTTCTTCTCTCTTGTGTTAGAAGAAATTATCTGTAAATTTTGTTGCCATTTTTGGTCCATATAGGCGTCAGAAGTGGTCGCCAAATCTCCGAGACTTAGACAGAAATAAATCTCTTGTGTTCAATCTTTATTTTCTGCAAATCTACTTTCTATTTGTTTGAGTTTTTGTGGAATCTTGTTTAATATCGTGTTATCTGAGCCTTTTCAGTGGTATCGGAGCAAAAATTGAGAACAAGATACATGGATCTTTGCAAAAAAGGATAGATCTTTTGCATATCTAAATTTTTTTTGGGAAGTGCCGTTAAGCAAATTTTTAAGATTTCGAGTTTTATAAACTCGATGGGTGACATCGTTTAATTTTTATAAAGTATCTTTTCAAAAATTAGGGTTTCTTGATTTTTTCCTTGATTTACTATACACTAAAACTCTTTGGAGATTAATCTTTGTTCAAAGGCTCATACGAAGCTTCCGGAATCTGAGATAAATTTAGTATGGGTATGTATCTGGAGGATCTCGCTGGAGAAATCTCTGAGACATAGGCTTATGATCTCTATTATTGTGTTCGCTCTATATGTTCTTTGACTGTGATTGACATTTGAATATCTTGTATTAATAAGTGTATTACTGTATTTTGTAATTGGAAAACTGCCTGAGAGTCACTGTTTGTGCCTTATTAATTTTTTAAAAAAAAACTCTCATTCGTGTATCCCTTTTAATAAATAAATGGCTTTTGCAAAATTTGAAGTTTCTCAGTTTGATGGAAGAGGTGATTTTAATATGTGGAGTTACAAAATGAAGGCTATTCTAATGTAAATGAGATGTGTTAGGACTTTAGATGATAGTTGGCCTGTGAACTTGCCTCCTTCAAAGAAAACTAAACTTGAAGACGTTGTCTGGTGTACTGTTTTCTTGTACTTTTCTGATAATGTGATAAGGGCCATTGGTGATACCAAAATTGCTTCTGAACCGTGGACTGAGCTTCATGCTATATATGTGACTAAGACCTTTCCAAACAAATTCTATCTGTTAAAACAGTTTTTTCCTTTTAAAATGGACCTTGTAGTGGACTTGGATGAAAACTTGAATAGGTTTACAAAATTGACTTAGACTTGGCCAACTGTGATCAAAAATTTCAAAAGATCAGCTAGATGTGGTTCTGTTAAACTCTATTAGTGTCAAATATAGAGATATTAAGGTTGCTTTTGAATATGGTAGAGTTGAGATCACTACTAATGAAATCATTAGTGCTCTTAGAAATAAGGCTCTTGAAATTAAATTTGAATCAAAAGAAAGTCATAGTGGAGACAATTTGTTAGCAAATGGAAAATGATTTAGTTAACCAAGTTTTCATTCAAAGACCTTAAATGAAAATAAGAATAAGTGGAATGATAAAAATAAATCCAAAAATAAGGTAAAAGGCAAGAAATTCTATTATTGAGGGAAAATGGATCATTTTATTAAAGATTATTACAAGAAGAAAAATGAATCAGAAGAAAAGAAATTGGATTATGGGAATGCTGCCTTAGTTTGTAATCAGGAAAAGCTTGAAGATGGGTTAGTTCTTGCTAATATTTAAAAGAAGATAAGTGATGAATGGATACTTGATTTAGGCTATTCTTTTCATGTGTCCAAATAAAAACCGTTTTCTTGAATTTGAAAAAACTACCAATGGGCAAGTAATAATGATAAATAACACGACATGTAAAGTAAATGGTATAGGAACTGTTAAACTATTGCTTGAAAATGGAAATGTTCTATTTTTGAAAGGAACTGGATATGTTCCTGAGTTAGAGATGAATCTTGTATCTCTAGACATGTTGGACGACATAGAGTTTGACATAAAACTGCTTTAAGGACAAAACTGCTTTAAGGACATATTAAAATTCTTAGGGGCACTAATTTGATTATTATCACATTTGATTATTAGCACCCCTAAGAGACATGGCCTCTATTTTTTGAAAGCTAAACATTTACTTGGTTCGATTGCAACTGCTTTAAGTGAAAATTTTACTTTGGCAAAATTATGGCATGAAAGAATTGGCCACATTTGCAAGAAAAGTTTAAAGTCTTTACAAAATAAAAGAGTTTTTGGGAATCAAAATCTTGGTGATATTGGTTCTTGTTAACAATGTGTGATAGGCGAGTAAGTCAAGTTACATTTCTTACTTGAAATTCATAAATCCAAACAAATACTTATGTTCATGCCGATCTGTAGGATCCTGCTTCTGTGTCTACTTTGACTGGTTTTAAATATTATGTTTTGATCATTGATGATTTTTCTAGCTATTAAAATCAAAAGATATTTCTATTTTCAAGGATTGGGAAACACAAATTAAAAACCAAACTGATCATAAGGTAAAAATTCTATGAACAAATAATGATTTGGAATTTTGCAATTATGAATTCAATAATTTTTATAAAGAACATGACATAATAAGACATAGAACTGTTGCATACCAGAAAGAATTAATAGAACTTTATTAAACAATGTAAGATGCATACTTTTGAGTTCTGCATCGCCTAAATTGTTTTGTGGTGAAACTGTAAAAACTGCTGCTTATCTTGTAAATAGAACCTTTACTAGTGTTTTGAATTTTGAAATTCCTGAATTTTTCTGGTCTAAAAATCCTATTAACTATTCTCACTTGAAAGTATTTTACTGTACTGTATATACTCATCAAAATATTGGTAAATTGGAACGCATATCATTTAAATGTGTTTTCTTAGGTTATGGTGAAAACGTTAAAGACTATAAACTATGAGTTAAAAGGGAAAACTGCTATAGGGTGATTGTTAGAAGAGATGTCATTTTTAATGAATCTATTATGCTATGTTTGGAAGGAAAAGAAAATGACTTGATTGAAAAAGATGTTCAAATTGAGGTAGTCTCTATATTTTCTGTTGATGAATCTGATCTTGATGAAAATAATATGTCAATTGAAATTTGAAACAATCAAAATATTGATGTTGAAAATCAATCTGATCCTGCAACTCCTCTTGATGAATATCAACTCATAAGAGATAGAGAGAGATTGCATATCAGACCTCTAGCAAGGTCTGACCGTGATGATTTTGTTTCAATGTTTATTTATCAAGATCAATTTAAAAATGAGCCTAACTCCTATGATGATGCTATTAAATGGAAATATGCTAAAATTTGGAAAGCTGTCATGAAAGAAGAAATGCTTTCACTTCTTAAAAATAGAACCTGGGAATTGGTTCAACGACCTAAAGGCTATAAGCTAAATGACTATAAGTGGATTTATAAGATAAAAGAATGTGAAGGTGGGAATAATAGCATTAGATATAAAGTTAGACTTGCAGTTAAAGGTTCCACACAAAAGGAAGGTGTTGATTATACTGAAAATGTTCCCCCGTTGTTAAATATACCTCTATTAGATGCATTCTTTCATTTGTTGTTTATTTTAAATGGGAACTTGATCAAATGAATTTATTTGAAGCAACCTGTTTGTCTTATTGAAGGTGATTCTGAAAATGTAATTTGTTTATTAAAGAAATCACTTTATGGTTAAAATAATCCCAATATAATGGTATAAAAAGTTTGATACATTTGTTTTGAAACATGATTTTCAAAGAAGCATCTACTATAAAGGTAAAGGAGGTAAAAATTCTTTGTATTTGGTGCTTTATGTTGATGACATGTTACTTGCTAATTGTAATATGTCTGAAATTGATGATCTAAAACTGAAATTGAAATGCGAATTTGATATGAAGGATCTTGGTTCTGCCAAAAAGATCCTTGGCATGTAGATTCTAAGAAATAAAGAAAATGATATGTTATTTTTGCATCAACAAAATTATGTGGTTAACATTTTGAAAAAGTTCAATATGTTTGACCGTAAACCTATCACATTACCTCTTTCAAAACATTTTAAACTCTCATCTGAGTTATGTCCTACAACGGATGAAGAACTTGCTAGAATGTCTAAAATTTCATATGCAAATGTGATTGGATCTGTTATGTACCTAATGGTAAGCACAAGACCCGATCTTGCTCATAGTATCAACATACATAGTAGATTCATGAGCAACCCTGAGGAAGAATATTGGAGTGCTTTAAAATGGCTATTAAGATACTTGAAAGGTACCTCAAATTTAGGTCTTATGTTTAAAATAAATAAAGGGGTGATAACTTTGAAGGGATTCGCTGATTCTAATTTTGCTGGAGATGGAGATCATATGAAGTAGAGACTCAGCTCGGTCCGTATGTACACGAGCTCGGCTCATGCTCGTCACGAGCCAAGCTACGAGCCGAGCTTCGGCTTGGGAGCTCGTCAATTTTTTTTAGATAAACATTTTTTAAAAAAATTAACCCTTCACCAAGATGAGCCCACGAACCGAGCTCGTGGGCTCGCTCGTTGGCTTGCCACGAGCCACCCGCTCGGCTCGAGCCCAAGCCGTTCACGAGCCAAGTCGACGAGCCGTTCGGCTCGTTTGCCCCTACTAATATGAAGTCTACCTCAGCTTATATCTTTGCTATTTACGATACTACAAAATGTTGTGGCTTTGTCTTCAACTGAACCAGAATATATTGCTGCTTTTGATGCTATTAAAGAGAGAATTTGGTTAAATAAATTGTTGAGTCAACTTGGTTTTGTTTATGAAAAATGCAATTTTGAACTCCGATAACCAAAGTGCTATACATTTGAGTAAAAACCCGATGTTTCATGATAGGACCAAACATATAGTTATTAAATATCATTTTATTAGAGATATTATATCAGAAAAAATTCTGAAAATTGGTAAGGTTTCTACACAATTTAATCCTTCAGACATGGGAACTAAAATAATACATTTAAACACGTTTTGTAACTGTTTGAAGTTATTATCTATTCATACTTTGTGATGCAAAAAAAGGTTTTTGGAGCAAATGAAGATCAAATTGTTGATATTTGCTCTTGGTTGCACTTTTGTCCCAAATTTCTGGTGGCAAGATGGAGATTGTTGAGGCTTGAACATGTGATCTGTGATGTGCTCCCAAAATTTTGGCTAAAGTCGTGTTTTACTGAATCACACTTTTATAAGTTGGAACGTTTTTAATGAGATGATGACATGTGTGTAACTCCTGCACACACGGTTTCATTTTGGTCCTCGCTTCAATAAATCTTCCGACTTCTGGGTTCTTCTGAGAGAATTTTCCTTTTTCAATCTCTTACGATTAGGGTTTGCTTTGTGAATTTCATCTCTCTTGATGAACTTATAAAATTGAGATCATTATATTTTAGCCTTTGAAATCGGTGTTTTCTGTGTGATTACTGTAAGAATAAGGGGTTTCTTACAGTTGTGATTTCCGTAGGTAAGTTGAAATTTCTTGAGTGATTTTTTGTAGGTTTACAGTTATTATTGAAGAGATAAGTATCTTGTACTTCTCTCTAGTGTTGGAAGAAACGAATTGTAAATTTTGTTACCATTTTTGGGCATATAGTACAACCGAGCGAATATCCAATTTTTGGATGCTTAATGGGGGATGTAGGCATTAGAAGTGGTCGTCGAACCTCCGGGGCTTAGATCGAAATAAATCTCTTGCGTTCAATTGCGCTGCCTAAGTCATAATAAGGCCGTGCGTGGTAGAGGTTTTAGCCACATTGGAACGACTTAAGGTTCATATGAAAATAAAATAAATAAATAAATAAATCAAAATTCTTCTAAATCTGCTGTCTGGCAATAATAAGAAACCCCATCAAAATCTGGATATGATACCTTTGTTGTCTCGTAACTATTGCACGAAAAGTGTTTATGGTGTAAGATTAATTAGTTCGAGGAGTCACTGGGATGCCAACTTCTTCTTATTATTTCTAGTGCACTCCTCCCTTACATATATCTTCTAAATCCGATTACATATTTGGTAAGTTGAATTGAACATGACTAACATAACATGTGAAATTTTTGCGTGTCCTACACTTATTTTGGCTAATTAATCCATTTCGGCATCCTAAACATGCCCCTCAGTTTTTTGACAGGCAAACATAGCCATTATGGGGACTGGAATACATTTTTATTCTCTCACTACAGTAAGACATGTATCAATTTTTTTATGCACCATCAATTCTAAGGTTATGCAACTAAACACTATTTCCCTATTTCCTTTTTTCAAATTTACTTCCATTTTGGTCTTTTCCATTGCTAGTCTAGTTTTTTTACAGTCTCTTTGTAATCAGATTCAATATTGAATAAAAAGACTCCTTTTTTCTAGCATGGTATGAGAGTGAGTTTCGATCTTGATCTAGACTTGCAGCCACTTACTTTTTTCGATGAGCAGACTTGTGCCACTCATCCGGCCAATTTGTTTCGGACATCATCTTGTTCTTTTGTAGCCTTCAGTTTTTCTTTTTGTTTCATGGTGCCTTTGTTTTTGGTGGATCTGATTTTTGGCTGCGGCGACGATAGCCTTCTCGTTGGTTTAGGCTCCAATTTGCCAACTCTTGTGTTGATTTCAGTTTCAGTTTCATGATGTTACGCCAGCTCTTTTGAGCGATTTTCTTCAATTTATGTTGTGCCTCCTCGTCCAGTTTGTAGTTCCATCTATTGGTTTCAAGTTAGTTCATGGACTCAAATAACTCAAGTTACAGTTATTGATACTCGGTTCATTTAATCTTTATGTCATCTAGAAATTTATTCTCTATCAATAATTATTAGAAATTTCGGAAAATTTTCTGACAATTAAGTAGAAATGGTGTTTTAGCCATCCCAAACAATTACTAAGCACTAAGGGCCTGCTTGGGAGTTTTGGGATACTGGTTTTATGGTTAATTTAAAGTATCGATTTTGAATGTTTATGAGATGTTCAATTTTTTTGATGGTTTTAACCTTTGGGTTCGATTCTCATGACAAATTCTCTAAAAGTGAAATAAATTGTTTAAAATTTTATATTATTAACCAATGTTAAATACAAAGTTATTGAAATTTATACGAGTAGAGTTACCGTATTCGGAGACATGAAAAATTTGAGGGAGTCATTTCATCAAGGCAGGTCAGAGTTGATTTGTCAAAGTGTCATAAACTGGCCCTCATGGTTGTTCCTATATGCAAGATGGAACGCTACGTAATTTCCAGCAATGTTTATGGAAGAGCACATGATATATACAGTAGTTACCCCTTAGATTCTAGGGCATAGTACCTCAAATTGGTATTTTTCTTCTTGTCTCAATAAATATGCTAAACGCGCATGCATACTTACATTTTTATGAATTTGGACCAGATTCCAAATAGTACGTTTGAAAAGACTTAAGCTTGAAAGTGCAATCAGATGGAAAAAGGGAAAACGGATTGTACCCTCATTTAAATTAAAAAAAAAAAAACTTTACTTTTT
>CAIGRK010208777.1:0-14398 GCA_903798315.1 Fraxinus greggii
ATTGGGGGTGGTGGTGGTCGTTGGTGGTGGCGACGGTGATGGTTTATGTGGTGTTGTTGTTGGTGTTGGCGGCGGCGGTGTGTTTTTATGGTGTTGGCGACGGAGAAGACAGTGATGTTGTGTTGGTGGTGGTCATAAATGATTTGTTAATTGTGACCAATAAATTGGTTGATATGTGACTAATAAAAAATAAATTGTGACCAATAAATACAAATTTATTAATTTGTGACTAATAAAAGTAATATGTGACCTATAATTTGATATTTTGTGATCACAAAATAAGTTGTGTGACTTATAAATTTCGTATTTTGTGATCGATGAACAANTGGGGTTGTGTTGGTGGTGGTCACAAATAATTTGTTGATTGTGATCAATAAATTGGTTGGTATGTGACCAATAAAGAATAAATTGTGATCAATAAGTACCGTGTGACCTACAAATTTATTAATTTGTGACTAATAAAAGTAATATGTGACCTATAATTTGATATTTTGTGATCACAAAATAAGTTGTGTGACTTATAAATTTCGTATTTTGTGATCGATGAACAAATTGTGACTTTTAGATTTTTAATTTGTGACTGATAAATTAATTGTGACCTATAAAATTTTTGAATTGTGACCTTAAAATTTGTAAATTGTGACCAAATTTCATATATACGTGACCTTTATATATTTATTAATAAAATATATAATTAATTAATTAAATCATAAATGAATTTTAATTAAAACCCGATTTTTGAAATTTAAAACTTATAACCTTTATTTTGAAATAGTGTTTAGTAAAAACTTGATTTATATATTCTTCCCATATATTAATGGCTGTCTGACTACATAACTGGGCCGTGCTTTAGGCCCAACAACTCTCTAGAAATGTTGGCAGGGCTAGTCAGTTCCGTATTGATAAATTTTTTTCATATATATAAAAGGGAAATTATTAAAAAATTCTGATTCAAATTTCATATTTTGAATTTGGAAATTTGATGATGCAGGTTGCTGCGTGCTTGCTGGCAGGATCATAGTCTTTAAGCAGGGGTAGATTCGGGAATTTACGAATTTTACCACTATTGCTTAAGTTCGAAAAGGCACCAAAAGAGCTTGGCACTAAAGACATACATATTAAATCGAATGATGTTAAGACACGAATAGAAAAATAAAATGTTCATTAAAACACAACGTCACTTCTGATCAAGATATTTTCACCTATCGTGTGTGTACTCTTGCTTGAATAAAGAACGCTTAAAAAAACTCATTGATTCCCCTTCGCTAGCTCTACTTTTCTATTTCTTGTATTGAGATAGCCAATAAATAGTTTATTTTGATTATGAATTTTCTCATATAGATAAACTGATGGAGGGTTCTTGTCCTGTTTCCGTCCTGCCCCGCCCTCCACATAAGGACGGGAAATGGATATTTTGATAGAATTTAATGAAATGTGTAGTTGAAAAATTGTGGTCCCATAAAATATGTATATAAATTAATTGATGATTTTGACTTGAATTAAAATTTTGATTTTGATTTCTACCAAATAGGGCTAATACAGAATTTTTTTTTTATGTGTGGGGGCTTTGTACAATTTGACAGATTAGCCTATTTTGAGATAGTCGTGTATGGATATAATTTGTAAGAGAGAAAAATTAAAAAATTAAGAGCTTTATTCCCTTGTGTTTGAAAAAGAGAGAGAGAGAGAGAGAGAGAGAGAGAGAAAAAGAAGAACAAACAACGTTCCAAAAAGTAAAATTAAAAAGATTAAGCCCATGTTTGATGGTCTTTAAAACCTAAAAACAAAGTTTTGAATAGTAAATTTTAGAGAATTTGTGGTTAAAAAGAAAGGAAATTTTTTGAATTTACGTGCAGAATATTCTATTGTTTAGTTGTAAATGAGTATATAGAAAAAAGAATTTTTGAATAATAGTTCTCAATATATCCCTTGTTTGAGCCACATTTTGAAGAAAAAAATGTAGGGAAATTGCAGAAATTGTCCTCCTCAAACTTTTCAATTTTTGTGCATCTTATCCTAACCTTCATTTTGGGCCAGTGGAGGTCTCCAGCGTTTCATAAATATTTAGCTGGGGTTCATCTGGACGAAAACCGTCCAAAACACCGTTTTTAACATGGAAAATTAAAAAAATCAAGTATATTGACAATTTTAGAGATGAGCAATTTTGTCCAATCAGTATTTCTCCTTTGATTTAAAAATTAAAAAGTAATCAATTATTTCCCACCAACCTATTCACGTTATACACACACACACAGAGAGAGAGAGAGAGAGAGAGAGAGAGAGAGAGAGAGAAACGGTCATCTTTTACAATGTATGTGAAGAAGCAATGAATTTGACGAAAATGTTGAAGACATTACTTGTCATATACGATGCCTGTCTACGGTGAGTATTTTTGTATTTTTAAATTTCTGAAAATAACGGGGCTCTTTGTTACATGCTGAGTCTTGATGTGGTTTTTCTACCATAATATTGCATTTTTTTTTACTGTTTTATTGATTTGAGTGTATCATAAAACATGCAATCGCTATAGGTTCACATTATGTATTTATATACTGTGAGCCTAGGGTTTGGACATGATAATCATTTTGATTGAATTTGTTTTACAGGGAAAAATTCTACTTATTTCACCATAAAGCTACACCAAATTAGTATATTATTCGTCAAGATGCTCAATTTTATTTATGAGCATGGTAAGATAGCATATCTTGACTACGTGAGTCTGGTTTAATATAATAGATTTCTATTGGACAATATCTTGAATATGTTGGGATGCCCTCAGAAAATGAGGTAATATTATAAGGTTGAAAAAAAAAAAAAGAATTAGCGAGGCATCGTTTTTGTTGGTAAAGGATGCATATTTCAGGAATTTAGTGAAGTTGCTTGGGCATAAGAGAATTACGTAGTTATGGTATTTACCTGTGGTTGAAGTGTTGGAATTATCATGAGATGAAAAAGTAAAGGATGATATTTCAATTGTGGATGTTGACCCATATGAGGTTTTGGAGGAGGTGGAACAAAAAGGGAATGCAGAGGATGATGGACAATTTGAGCACCATATGCACTACTATGCTATGGAGGTATATAATGATTGTGTAGAGGGTAATGATCTGGATACAGTGGATGAGGTTGAGAGTGCAATTGAAATAGATAAAATGCAAGCAGTCACAAATGGTGATCATGATGTACATCCAATGGAAGTTAATGTGGATGATAATACCGATGGAGATACATATGTTGGGACATGAGCTCAAAAGGGTGGTGAAAATGTGGGGGTTGTAATGGGTGATCCTGCTAGTAATACTGATTTTGCAGTTGAACATGCTGATAATGCACCAACTCGTGGAGAAAATGTGGTGAAGGATTTTCCAAGTGATGGGGAACTTGTGGTGCCTCATGCTGATAGTACACCACATGTTGAAGAACATGTGGTTCCTCTTGCTAAACATGATGGGGACTATGAATTTGAAGAAAAATACTTGAAAGACTTTCGTGATTTAGAATATGGAGAAAAATGTAGCTGAAAATGACAGTGATGAAGATACATTATTCAGGTTAACCGAACCTCTTGATATTGGTGATGACAATATGGGGGATGAAAATCGGGGCAATGTAGGTGTTGCAGATGGTGATGGAACATACTACAATGACTCAGATGACTTGATAAGCATTCCAAGTGACAGTGAAGAAGGGGTCCATCCTCAAGAGCTAGGAATGAGATTTGGTTTAACCATGCAACTGACATGCAAGATCCAAAATTCCAGTTAGGTAATGATATTTTGTAATTCTTTCATTTCTTATTATGTAGTAATGGTTTAACAAAGTCAATTGACATGCTTCATTCCATGCGGACATGCAATTTAACAACACAAAGACATTGAAGCATCTACTGGTACAATCTTCAGTAAAAAAATGCAAGACGCATAAGATACGTGAAGAATGAAGGAACCAGACTATTGGTGAGGTGTGAGAATAACTGTCTATGAGAGTTATATGCCCACCAACAGTCAGATAAAAATTTCAGGATTAACACTTTCAAGGATGAATATACTTGCACAATGATGTAGCAACAAAAAAGTGCATGCTGGATAATTGGCAAAGAATTACATACGTACGTTTAGATCAGATCCAAAATTGTCCATGAGCAGTTTCATTGAGGCAGTAAATGAGGACTGCATGTATGAGATATCAAAACATCAATTTTACAGGACAAGAGCAAAATGTTTAGAAGTTATTAACGGTCTTTGTAGTTGAGTAGTACAAGACACTGTAGGACTATGGTGAAGAACTCAAAAGAACAAATCCTGGTAGCACAGTTAAAATTGAAGTTGTAGGGCCCACATTCAAAAGATGTTACATATGCTTGGGGGTTTACAAATAAGGATTTAGATCAAGGTGTAGGCCAGTAATTAGTTTGGATGGATGCTTCTTAAAAAGTGAACAAGGTGGATAGTTGTTGGCTGCAGTTGATATTGATGGAAAGAACTGTATGTTCCATGTTGCACGGGTTGTAGTCGATGCTCGGAACAAAGGAAATTGGGAATAGGTCATAGATTTTTTGATTGTTGACAATGGGATGTATAAAATCAGGGCTTGGACCTTCATATCTGATAAATAAAAGGGTTGGTAGACTCTATTAATATCTTTTGTGAAGGAGCTGGGCATAAGTGTTGTACAAGACACCAGTATAGTAACTTCACTTCGATGCGTAAGGGCCTTACGCTGAAAAGTCTATTCTGGTTTACAACTTGGGCAACAACTGTACCAAAGTGAAAGAGTGCAATGATTGAAATAAAAGAAGCAAATGAAGAAGCCTTCAAGTGATTCAGTGAGAAACTAGTCTCAAGTGGACCAGATCACATTTCCAGGAGCATAGTAAGTGTGAAATCCTACTTAACAATTAATGTGAGGCATTTAACTCTTCCATTGTTGTTATAAGAGAAAGGCCAATTATATCACTATTGGAGAAGACTAGATATCAACAAATGATGACAATGAATACAAGAAGGGAAGCAACATAAAGGTGGGATCGTGCTCTTGGTCCTAGAATTATGACTATAATTGAAAAAGTAAAGGCAAATGCAAGATACTTGAAGGCAGATTATATTGGTAGTGAGAAGTTTGAGATCAATAATAGAGATAGAATGAGATGGAGTGTGGACTTGGCAAGAAGAGAATTTGCATGTAGAAAATGGTAACTTATTGGAATTCCTTGTGCTCATGCAATCTCTGTAAGCTTTCTAGGAATATTGGCATACATGAATATGTTGATGCATGATACACCAATAAAGCTTATCTCAGGACCTACAATCTAATCATCCAACTAATGTCAAGTCCTGGGCTATGGCCAGAACTTGGTAGGCATCCTTCTGATCCACCTATAAAAAAGAAACATGCAGGCAGACCAAAGAAGATTAGAAAAATGTCACAAGTTGAACTACCTACCGGTACAAAATTGCAAGAATGGATATGAAGATGACATGTAGAAGATGTGGAGAAACATGTCATAATAAGAGAACATGTATACCCTTATTGCATACAGATACAAGTTCTCAATTAGGTTCACAAGCAGATATTCAGCAACAATCACAACCAACAACATCACAAGGTAAGAGAAAAGCATCTAAATCCAATGAGTCTCAGGCATATGCAAATAAGAAGGGCAAGGAAAACAACTCTTAGCTTTTAATGCTTTTGTATTGTCTTAGTCTACTTTTGTGTTGTTTATGATCTTTTGTAACGGATTAATAACATTCTTGTACATTGATGATCTTTTGACATTTTTGACTAATATGAACTTGAAATGCTTTTTGATGATGTACATTTCAATTGAAGATGAAAAGAATGTTCAGCGTTGCAATCCCTTATTTCAGTGTTATACATTCGATTTTATGTTATATATATTGGAAGTGGAATAGGTGTGGAAATGGTTGTATTTAAACCGAACATTGTCTAAAATTTTTACCAAGGGTTAAGGACTTAAGATACACCTGAGTAAAAGGTTTGAGACTTCTATTGTAACTATTTTGAAAGATGTGGGACTTATTCTGCGACAATTGGAAAACATTTGAGATTGCCTCTGAGACTTATGCAATTGATTTGGGACCATCGCTGCACCATCTTCATAACGTTTTTTAAGCAAAATTTTCCTTTTATTTCTGAATCATTCATTCTCAACAAAGAAGAGGAACATAGGAGAAACAAAACATTGAAGTAAAACTGAATTATTACATGTTTTATTACTAGAAAAATAAGTTAGAAGATAACAAATAACACTATTTGTCACTATGAGACCCACAACACAATACAAAAACTTAACATTTTAGCTTAGACCTAACCCTGATCTAGGTAAATACCAATTTCAAAAAAAACTCCACATGCAAATCTAGTGAGCCAAATTCTTCCATGCAGTACGACTTCTTGAATAGCGAGTGTTTGTTTCATGTTTCATCTCCCTCCTAACCCATAGAAGTCCAGGAATTAGCTCCTTCGATTTCTCACACATTGGCGGGTCAACCCAGTCGAAGAAATCACTTCCACCCGCAACTTGACGTCGTGGGCAACTGAAAAATCTGCTTCATCGGTTTAAGTTTGCCATCTCCACACGAAACCCACAACTATAGACATTCATCTTTATCTCATTTTTAAAAAGCGTTTTGACAATTACTGAAGGTGAGATAGAATAAAAGACGTGGAGGAAAATGTACAGTGATTTGAACAGTATCACAAGAGAAATTCCTATTGGACGAAATTGTCATTCCTTAAAATGGTCAATATATCTGATTTTTTAATTTTTCAAGTCAATTGTCGGTGTTTTATACGGTTTCTGTTCAGATGGACCCAGCTGCGTATTTATCAAAGATTAGGGACATCCGCTGGCACAAATGAAAGTTAGGGTAAAGTCTGCCAAAAATGAAAAGGTTAGGGATCACTGTTGCAATTTTGTCAAAAATATATTTTGGAATAGTACTTTTTAGATAATATGTGGTTAAAAAAAAAGAATTCGATCTACATTTAAAATTATTTTATTGAAAAATATTTAGTTGAAAATGAATCCGAGATAAGGGATAACCAGTTACACTAAGATCAATATCCCCCATAACCACACTTGTAAACCAAGTCAATTCGCTAGGTTTCTTAAATCTACTTGTGGTGAAAAAATGAAAGAGAGTGATAGTGTTTATCTGGCTTTTGGCATAAATTTTATCTTACTTTTTTATTATACATTATTCAAAAATTATTATTTCTCGAGCCACACTATTTTGGAAGAATGTATTGTGGAATAGTAGATTGATGGAGAATGTGTGGTTAAAAAAAGGAAAAATTATTGATGTGATGAAAAATATTATTTTATTAAAAATTATGTGGTTAAAAATTAGTAAAAAATGATAATGAAAATTTTAGTGTGTTAAACTGGACTGAATTTGTTCCCCCAAAATTAGCACAAAGTAGAAGCGTAAATAATAATCAATTATGAATGACGTGATAGATCCGAGGTAAACAAAACCACCAATAATCCGAAGACGGGCCAGCTAGGCTTTTCTTCTCTCTCTGACAATGATGTACTGATGAAAATCTCTCCCTCCCTCTATTACTACCATTGTAATTCATTTATTTCTCGAAATATTCAGACATCGCTGCATATAGAGAGAGAAAAAAGAGAGTTAATAGGGTAATCGAATCGGAGGGTGCAAAATGGGAGAGCGGGGTAGAGGAGGATGCTGTCCGCCGATGGATCTGATGCGGTCCGAGCCAATGCACCTAGTCCAACTCATCATCCCCATAGAGTCCGCTTACCGTACCATCTCCTACCTCGGCGACCTCGGCCTAATCCAATTCAAAGACGTAACTAGTTCTCCTCTAATGTGTATATAGAGAATATATTTTGATTAGTTTTATGAAGTTGATGAATTGATGTTAGTTGCGGATTCTGTTTGTATGCCTTCGCTAGTGTTTTGCTGCAATGGGGAATTTTAAATCTGAGATTCACTTATTTGGAGGGATAACTGAGCTTCATATTTCTCAATTTGTAAGGTTTAAATTGTGTTACTGATGAGCTTATTACTGTAAATAGATGAAGTAATTACTCCTGTAGGATATTAGCCAGGAGTATTGATTGAATAGCGTGAGCAGAAGATATTTATGTCTGGTTTAGATAGTATGAAATCTGATGGAATTAATAATTAACGTGTTTCAGTGTTATTTTGACTTTGAATCTACTGACATGCTGGTGAAGGTTAATGTGACATGCTAGTGAAGGTGAAAGATGGAAATTTCTGCATCATGTGATACAGGAGCTTGTGTTTAGAACTTAACAAGTTATACAAATTAGTATAGATAGGGAATGGCTTGTAGTTATAGAATCGGGCAAAGTATTGTTTAGACATGCAAGTGGATTCCACAGAATATAGGCTAAATATTTTCAAGACTGAAGAGGATGACAATTCGGTCTCTTACTTTGATGTCCTTATATGCATAGAAACTAGCAATAATCAGCAATTTAGCATCAACTATGCTTTTTTTTTTTTTTTGCATGTGCTAATGTTCAGTTCCTTAGCTCGTTCATAAAACTATTTTTCCTTCCTTTATTCGATTAATATGTTCCTTAATTAGAATAGAGGTGGATCAAGGAGCTAGCATTATCACAATAATTCCTTTCCCTGAATGATGTTTGATTTCCCCCCTTTCAGCTGAATGCAGAAAAAAGCCCATTTCAGCGAACCTATGCCAATCAGGTAACTTGTTCAGTCTCTCGATATGTGCTGTTGCAATAATTTTTTTATCACTAAAATTTAAATGTATAAGGTGTGTTTGTGTGTAGAACTATCTAAATTTCTATTTTTCTTTACCTTAAAGAAGCCAAAGAATTCCCGAAGAAGGTGAAAATTTTCTGGGTAGGATTTATATAATTTCTCAAAATGAATGTTTGTGTGCTCGATTGTCATCCTTATCAGTATAACGAGGTGGATTATGAACTTTTTTTAATATTGCGGGTTCAACTCCAGTTCATTTTGGGATGTGAAAAGTGTTGCTTAAAAATTATTAAATAATATTACATTATTCNTTTCTGTTTTTCTTTACCTTAAAGCAACCAAAGAGTTCCTGAAGAAGGTGAAAATTTTCTGGGTAGGATTTATATAATTTCTCAAAATGAATGTTTGTGTGCTCGATTGTCATCCTTATCATTATAACGAGGTGGATCATGAACTTTTTTTAATATTGCGGGTTCAACTCCAGTTCATTTTGGGATGTGAAAAGTGTTGCTTAAAAATTATTAAATAATATTACATTATTCTGTTCTATGATTTTCAGTTTGTACACAGCTGGGATGCTGTGGCGCGCCCAATGCTTTTATGAGATGGATAGACTGCTTACTATTTATCTATTTTTTTATTTATACTGCTCGTGATGTCAAATTCTGTTCTCCTAAGAGTGTGCAATTTGTGAAATTAATTGTTGGTTTTCCCACTTTTGAAGATTAAAAGATGTGGAGAGATGGCACGCAAATTAAGATTTTTCCGGGAGCAAATTTCAAAGGCAGGTTTTTCACCCGCAGTAAGATCTGTGACAGAAGCGGATCTCAATCTGGAAGACCTGGAAGTATGTATGGATACTTATAGTCCCTGAAATTGCAGTTATCTTGGGAGTTGTCTAATCCTGAATCTGCGTGCATTTTAGGTTAAGCTTGGTGAACTTGAAGCGGAGCTGGTTGAAATTAATGCAAATGGCGAGAAGTTACAGCGCTCCTACAATGAACTAGCTGAGTACAAGCTTGTTATACAGAAGGTGTGTCTTATCTATTAGTCACCATAGTTTGTTTTAGCAGATCAATTGTCACTCTTCACTCGTGGAACAGGAAAAACTTGGAAGGATGAAAGAATGGTTAAGTCTACGTCTACCATTTTTTCTATTATCCATGACACGATGTATATGTTTATAATGGTTATTTAAAATTCATTTTCATAAGAAATTCGATAAAGAATCAAACTTTTTGATAGAATGGGCGCCTTACTTTATATTTACTAAATTTAAAGATTAATTGTATTTACTTAGTGCCCGGGTGCTCTTATAGGCAAGGAAAGAGTTGAATATATCTTCATCATTAGTGATGCAGTTTTTAATAATCTTTTAGGTTTCTGCATATGACATGATAGATACATAAATGCTGATTGTGTTTCCAGTGACATTTGTGAGTTGTTGTATCGGATGTGGAATTGGACTTAAAGAATATGTTTATCGTCACAATTTATCTCTCTATGTGGTCACTGAAGCCACTGCTTCATCAACCATTTTTATTTTAATTTTTTCTTACGAGGTCTGACTCTAGAATAAGGAGTAAACTACTACCCTTTGGTTCTTATTTTAGTATTTCTTAATAAGTAGGATTCTCCACCCTTGCTCTCCTAACTCAGAATTAAATCCAGCTCGATGCCTAGTTAGTCCTATTTTCCTAGATATAATATCTGTTGAATTTGATAACACGGATAATATTTTTTCCCTCAGGCTGGTGAATTTTTTCAATCTGCAATGAGCGGTGCTGAAGTTCTCCAAAGAGAGTATGCTTCAAATCAGAGTGGTGAAGAATCATTGGAAACTCCACTGTTATCAGAGCTGGTACAAGTTTCTGACTTTAATCTTTGAGTATCAGGTGATTTTCCCTCCATTAGAGTAAAATTTTATTTTTTCGTATCCGTAGGAAACGACGACTGATCCATCCAAGCAAGTTAAGTTGGGATTTGTCACAGGACTTGTTCCCAGGCAAAAATCAATTGCCTTTGAGAGGATTTTATTCCGAGCTACCAGGGGTAACGTGTTTTTGAAGCAGGCCGTAGTTGATAACCCTGTTACAGATCCTATTTCAGGAGAGAAGGTTTTTGCAGAACGCTTCAGTTTGTTTAGCCTAGGGCATGCAATTATTATGGTTTCTTGTACCATAAGAGAGGACGATAGTTCTTTGTGGATGCACGACTTTTGCCGTCTGTTTGCGTTCTGTGTTTGGTTTTAGTTTTTCACTTGAACTGGGATGTATCCTAAATATACATACAAATATATATACTCTCGGATCTTTTTGTATTATGACACTCTGCACTTGTTGAATCCTCTCTTAATCACCATTTTATTGTGCTAGGCATCTAGATAGCTATACTCGTCCCCTTTGGGAAAGAAAAATATCTAATAAATCAAGGTAACATGAACATTTGTAGGGATCCTAACTTGTCTCTGGATTCCCCACGAACTTGTCTTATCTCACGATGTACCTGTACGTGATATACATCACAATAAATTTCTTGAGACGACATAACAGAATTTCCATTTTTATCACACTAAATAGGAAATTTTGTTAATGTAGAAATTAGTTGTTAAAATAATATCTGAAAACTCAGGTGTAATGTATCAAGTTTGGATGTCCAAAAAGAATATCATTTCTGCTATTCACCTTAGCCTCTATGGATATCTCGTTTAGAAATGAATTGTACTAGACAAATATTATAACATGAGTAGTTTTAATGTACATGCATGCACTACGTATAGAGATTTGTATCTTAAATACTTGACAACCTATGTAAATCTTCCGTTATGACACTTTGGCTTTGTTTTTGGAATCAAAAGAGGATAATTGACGTAATTGTTATTTATAGGTTGAGAAAAATGTATTTGCGGTCTTCTTTTCTGGAGAAAGGGCAAAGAATAAAATTCTAAAAATATGTGATGCTTTTGGAGCAAATCGTTACCCTTTTGCTGAAGACCTAGGAAAGCAAGCTCAAACAATCAATGAGGTATGTAATATAATTTAATCAGATTCAGATCTACAGTTGTCCTTCCCTCTCTCCGGAGCTCTTGTATTCTCTCTACATTGCTCCTTCAAAATATTTCTTCATCACCTTGCTTGTTAGTGTCCTTGTTGTATTGACGTAGACAGTCTTCAGTGTCACTAAATTATTTGCTTCCATGTGGTCAAATCCGACTTGTTTCAAGGAAAAATTTAAGGTTGGTCTCCATGTTCCAAAGAGGCAAATGACTTTTTCGCCTTGCCTGTTAGTGTCCTTATTTTATTGATATTAGCAGTCTTCAATTACTGTTATTTTCTTCCATGTGGTTCTAGGAAGTCAAGTCAGATTTTCTTTGAAAACTTTTTGGCTACACTGTATGATCCAAAGATGCAAAATAGCAGTGTAAAGAAAGGTTGTTACTCTTCCAAAAAATCATAACCAAGGGATCATCTGATTGTCGAAGTTTGATGGATTTCTGGGTGTGGTTAACGTAGAGAATCATGACATTTAGGGTTTAATTCAAACCTAGGTCAAGAACTAGAGAAATTTAATGGGTTTCAGGATGTGGCTAACTCTGGCAATGGTTAAGCGTGTTCAGTCTACTCAGATTTTTCGGTTGGAATATGACTATATCTTGGTTCCATAGGTATGCTCTAAAAGGGTTTAGAAACTTTCGAAAATGTAATCTTGTTATCTAATTATTTGAAGTGACACATTTTTATCTTCCCTCTTCAGGTCTCAGGGAGACTGTCGGAGTTAAAGATTACCATTGATGCTGGAATAGTGCACCGTGGCAACTTGTTACAAACTATTGGAGAACAGTTTGAGCGTTGGAATTTTTTGGTCTGTTAACCATCACACAAGCTTTTAAACTTTTATGGTGTCTGCACTTAAGTTAAAATGCAGTGTGTTAAGTGGATTTCACTTGTTCTCTGCATTATATTGTGAAACTATGCCTTTCTACAAATTCATTATATTATATCTTGGTGTGCTGACATAGGTAAGGAGGGAGAAATCCATTTACCACACTCTAAACATGCTTAGCATTGACGTTACAAAGAAATGTCTGGTGGCAGAAGGGTGGAGTCCTGTTTTTGCTAGAAAACAGGTAAGTATTCTGTAATCACGTTCTGCTATACAATTGGAGGAAAAGAAGAGTATGAGGGAACTGAGACATGTTGCTGGTAGGGCATTTACAGATCTGCCCATATCCGATCCAATCCGATAGTCCAATGGATATGTGATTGTTAAATCCTTATCCGATTTGTTGTGTTATCGTATATTCAATCCGGAATATTTTACTCATTCCTTTTTTCTTTTAATAGGTTTGACATCTTCATTAAAAGTCAAAGTATAATACAAGTTTCAAAATGAAAAAAATTATATGTAATAAATAATGCGGTAATATATAAATGTATAATAATTATAACAAATCGGATCGGGTTGTTATCAGATCAAATTGACCTATATCCATATTTGCTCAATTTTGTTAACGGATTATCGAATTCGAGTCTTGATCGAATTATCGGACTGAAACCTTAAACTCACCTCTCATTAATTTTATCGATTTCGAATTAAAATTCAACCATTGACAGTCCTAGTTGCTGGCATTTGGCTTTGTTTTGCGAAGTTTCACCTTTCATATAAATGGATAGAGTTGGTCAGTTCTAATGAGGATTTTTATTTTACAGATCCAAGATGTATTACATCGTGCAACACTGGACTGCAATTCACAGGTTGATGCTATTTTCCAAATTTTACATACACGAGAGATGCCGCCTACGTATTTTCAAACAAACAAATTTACTTCTGCCTTTCAAGAGATTGTTGACGCTTATGGGTGAGTTTTAATCTATTCATAATATCTAATATGAGGAATAGTTAAACGATCTTGGAGATAACATTTAAGTGTATGGAAAGTCCAAAATTCGCTTTTATGGATTGACTCTTGATTGAAAACAACATTGTAACTCGTGTCGATTTTATTTGAAATTAAAAGAGTTGGATGAACCACATGTTTTGTCTATGGTTAGTTGCATCCAATTGATATTGTATGTAATTCATTGACTTGCTGTTCTCTTGTCCAACTTCCTGAGCATTTAGAGTTGGATGACTTTCTGAAAGATTGGAGACCACAAGTTTTGAATCGTCATACTATTTTTTGTATGGGTTTTGGAACTTAATAATCAGTTGAACTTAATAATGTGTGATAGATTCTTCTCACCGTTCTGTCACTTCCCAACTATCAACAGAAATGGGGACAAAGCTGGTCCACAGAAGGGTGGGTTGTTAAGAGATTGAGAGAGTAAAATAACTATATGGAACAATTAGAATCACAAAAGATTTTGAAACGTGTGATGTACTGTGGAAAAAAGATTTAGGTCCGTTCGATTGTAAGGGTGGAAAATTGGTGGAAATAAAATGAATTTCAGGGAAAGTAATTGTCTAGAAATTGTTCTGTAGGGAATTATTAATTAAGTTTGTTTGATTGGTATAATTTTTCACCTAAAAATTTTTAAGTTTTGTGTTCGTTTGATTTTGTTTTACATGGAAATTGTCCATTAAAGTGATAATTTTTTCCGCAATTGGTTATAAAATTTGTTTCTATTGCCAAAAAGTGTAAAAAAAAA
>CAIGRK010208877.1:0-12252 GCA_903798315.1 Fraxinus greggii
TGCAAGGTCCCCAGATATCACAATATATTAGATTAAAGCATTTTTTAGATTTCTGATGACTAATGGGAAATGGAAGTTTGTGTAACTTTTCTATGGGACATACAGGACAAACTAGCTTAGGTATAGAATTTTCAAAAGTAAGAGCAGAATGGGATGGATGTCCCATTCTGTAGTGCCAAATATCAAACTCATCATTTTGATTGATAGCAGAGGCGGTAAAAGGAAATGTGCCAATTAAACAACTCAAGTTTTCTTGAAGGGCCATATGAGAGACTGGTGAAGACATGTTATGATAGAGACCCGACTTTACTCCACCCATTCCAGTCGTTGTCCAAGTCGAAAGGTCGTGTATGAAACAAATATTAGAAAGAAAAACAACACAGCTGTTTATTACCTGAGTGAGCCTTTTAACAAATATTAGGTTAAAAGAGAATGAAGGAACACACAACACATCCTCCAGAACTAATATTTTTGTGATCTGTGAGGGGCCAACATAAGTTACTGGGAAAATAGCTCCGTTTGGTAAGCTCGCTGAACAAGTGGCTTATGATTTGATAGAGGAGAAGTATAATGGACTACAGATCATATGATATGTTGTCCCTGTGTCCAAAACCAAGGGGCTACAGATTCATTGGTTTTTGGAAGATTAACAATAGATGAACAAAGTGATATACCAGAAATTTTTGGAAGGGTATTGTTTGACTCTGAAACAGCAATGCTTTGAACCTGGTTTGCTAAAGGAATTATGTTCTGATTTGTTGGCGGTTTGAGAATGGCCATTAATTGAGAATACTGCTCTTGAGTGAGAGATACATTTGGCTTGTCGATCTGCTGTTCCTAACTTCTAGGCACACAAATGGAAGCTTGATTTACTGTTGGTGTGTATCTGTTCTTACCCTCAAATTTGTGACCCGATGGATACCCATGTAGCTTGAAGCATTTACTTGCAGTGTGCCCTGGCATTTTACAGTGGGAACATATAGGTTTGTTTGGATCTTTGAGGGATCTCTCAAGTGAATGGCATGTAACCTTGCAGTAGGTACAATAATACCTATCTCTTCTTTGTAAGGAAGAATTCTGTCTGCCATTGTCCCTAAAATTTCCTTTAGCCAGCAATCCCTTTACTTCACCGATGGAACCATCATTTGATATCTGCCTTCTTTTATCTTCTTGTTGAATTATAGCATAAATTTCATTCAAGGAAGGAAAGGGTTTGTTCAAAAGGACTTAAGCTTTAATGGCTTCGTAAGATTCATCCAATCCCATTAAGAACTTCATCACCCAATCACAATTCTAGTTTTCAACCACCACTTTTAGACCTCCACAGGTGTAGCTAGGGATTGACTCATAGTTTAACAGTTCATCAAGCAGAGTTTTGAACTTAGAAAAATGCTTAATCTCAAAAATTCTGGGCGCATTTTGTTGAGCAAAACACAGTTCTAACTCTTTCCACAACTGATGAGCAGTTTCAGCATATGTAGTACTATATTTTATGTCTATAGCCATGGTGTTTTGAAGCCTAGTGATTACAATATCATTGCACCTGAGCCAGTGCTCCATTAATGGATCAATAGGATCCTGAGGTTCATGAATGCTTCCATCTATAAATCCCAGCTTGTTCTTTATTCTAAGGGCTCTTTTCATCGATTACTCCAGAACGAAAGACAAGCAAATAGGATTAGAATGTAGTCTTATTGGTTGGGCCTAGCCCAAGAGTGGTACTTATTTGCATCAAGAACATGAGTGACCGAATGGCTCCAGTGCCATCGTTGATGCCAATGTAATAGGGGCTGCTGAAATGCATTGGATCATGGATTGTGGAGTTATCGTTTTGAGTTTGATTAGTATTTGACGGAAGATTTGAGGATTGATTGTCTGATTCCGCCATTTGGCTCTAATACCATGTAAATTTTGAAAATAGAATCTGAGAGATCCAATATATAATTTTGATTCTAATTTTCTTGATATTAATTGATTACAATGTACAAGATACAATACACACACACACACATACACACACACATACAACTTTCTTGGAGTGGTGAGCAAGTTAAAAAGGAATAACAAATCACGTGAAACATTGAACAAAAATCTGTTACAATAGAAATATAATGGCCCAACTCAATCCAGTAAGATGTTGCTCAATACGGTGAGTGTCTTATCCAGTAAGTTGTTCAATATGATAACTGCTCAATCTGGTAAGATGCTGCTCAATACGATGAGTGTCTCATCCGATAAGTTATTCAATACGGTAAGTTCAACACAGCTCATCTTCTTAATTTTTCAGTTTGTGCTTCTTCTTCCAACAGTTAGTAGAACACACAACTACTATCCATTTTTTTTATCACACATTTATTTGAAATGTAAAATTTTATCAAAATGGAATGAAATCCGAACACAGCAAACGATTTCTTTGTTACTTAAGTCATATATCTTGTATGAGCATATTAAAAAGTTCACATAAATTCAACTTATCCTCAAATAATATTATGTTGTGAGTGTGCTGAGGAGGAGAAGAGTTTTCAGTGAACTGAACTAAGAAGGAATAATCAACTTTTATCCTCGAGGTTTCCAACTTTGTTATTATATTAAACATATCTAGGACATGTTCATGTAGATGCGTACCATTTCGATGTGATAAAGTCTGAAAATAACAACATTCAATCCAACTAATACCTAGAGAGGATGAAATGATATTTTATGCAGAATTTAAATTTACCAATTAATAAAAGCAACAAGTCAAAATTATTAATTAATTAAAAAGAATTCTCAGGCAATACTATCCTAAGTTGGATTGCCGCAGTTAATAAATTGTAGAAAAATAAATAATACCACAGAATTGAATGGAGAAAACCTTTTGTGGGATCGAAAACTCCAAGCCCAAGTATCCACTATAAATGATAAAACTTGCAGAAGGTCCAGAATCGACTAAACCTTAGTACTCTCTGGCCTCCTATCTGTAATCAGCAAGGAACTCGTTGGACTCCGCGCTCCAGTATTAGCTCCAGAACTTTATAATCATTAATCTCTTGTGGATCTCCAATAACGAACTCATTCTTCTCCAACTAGAACTCCGGTCACCTTCCCGAATTTTCAGAACTCTAGCATATTATACGGAAGTGGGCATTTTGGTGTTTTGATTATCTGGGTTTTGATATTTTCAATGGTTTGGTTGAATCAAGAGAATTGATAGAATCGATGTAGGATGTTTTCGTTGTATTCTCTCTTGTATAAGAATGATTAACCAACCAATAACTCGGACTAGGGCTTGGTTACTTATAGTTTGGAGAATTTTGGGATTGTATAGGATTAGAAAATAGCTTCAAATCACGAACTAGAGTTTTGCTTATTAAAATTACCGCTTAAACCCCTAGCTCGTGGCAGCTTTGCCGCTTGAGTTCCTAGCTCGTGGCAACTCTGTCGCTCGAGTGCTACCTGGCGCCAAGTGAGGACCATTGGTTTTGCTCATTTTTGCTCCATTTTGCTCGAGCCCTGACCAGGCGGCAATCTAGCGGTGTTGCGACTATTTTTTCTCCTTATTCCATCATTGATCTTTTGGACCCCTTGTTGACCTATACTTCTACCCAAACGACTTCTAGACTTTTACAACTTATCAATTGCTTTAATTTTTTAAGAATAGCCAATTAATTACAAAACCTAACAAACTCCACTTTAGCATTTTGGGACAAAAATAAGCATTATAATATCAAAGTATGAACATTAAAAACTCCTAACTACCCAGCCTACAACTGACTCAACTGTGATTTGCTTTCTTTGTAAACCCGTTTCTTGAAATCACCAACTCAAATACCAAGAGTAAAAGCGTATGAAACTGTTAAGGAAAAAAATCATCAATATAAAATAGTTGAGACATTATAAATAACATAATAATCATGCTTGTTAAATTAAGAAGTAATATCAATGTAAATCAAAACACCAACGAAAACATCAATATCACTAAAACATCAAATCTAATATAGTTTAGCAGATTATCACAAGTCAAATAAATACTACCCCTTAATATATGCCAAATGTCAATAACATAACCAACACATAAATAGTTATTATTCCAATACTACTCCAAAATCTATCAAAATACACAATACTCCAACTACAACTACTTTCTCTTTTTGTCACAAATGACAAAGTGGTAAACCTACTCATCTAAGTCCTCCTGAACATCGTCTCCATCATGCCAATCCTGTGCACCCATTGAACATCTGACTATAACGAAGCAAGATACATTGCATGTCTCTTAGATGTGGATCACAGCATTACGATCTCTGCCATCGTATGAGTTTGCTCTCAATGATCAAAGAAAGTTGTCATGTCATGAAAACTGAAGCATCTATAGAACCAGAAGAAAGAGCATGAGGAACATGATGATTTGGAGTAAAAGTAGAAGAGAAGGAATGTCAGAAGCACCCATAGTTGGAATATCAATAGCAAAAGAAGGAGTAACGTTGGGGTTCCTAGGAGGAAAAAGGTCATCTAGCGTATTAGTTGGAGCTAAGGAAGATGGAATATGAGACCTATTTTGAGCAAATGTGGCCCGACCAATAGGACGACACAACCACTCGAAGAAAGCAATCTCGAGCCCTCAACCAAGCGTTATATCAAATAGGCATAAGGAAGACCTATCATCTTATCCCTAGTGTGAAAAACCTTCAAAAGATGATAGCAGATAAAAGAAGGAAGATGAATAGAATTGCCATAGAGTAAAGCACACATAAATCTAGCCTTCTCCATAGGCAAGATAGATAAATGAGAAATAGGCAACGAATTTGCTCACACAATGAGCAACAAAATATGTCAATTGAATGGTAGGACCCAAACCATCATCCATAGCAATATTGAAAAGAGTCAATGTCAAAATAGAAAGAGGGGGACTAGAATCATCAGATAAGTATGGAAACAATGGGTGATAGACTTGAGGGATCTAAATAATGTCAGAAATAATATCAGGATTTATCTTTTCCACCCAACCTCTAATAAAGATACTAAAGTAAAGAGACTGAATATCATGAGTTTTCACGTAAAACTCCCGAACAAGGAGATACAACAGACGAATAAGATCCCGAAAGACTGGCTCCCATCCATGATAAATAATGATGGCAGCCATGTTAGTGATTAGGTCCTTCAGTATGACCTCACTCTCAACAAGAAGGGAATGATGAGAAATTGACTCATAAATATGTGCTAAGCAGTGGCAGACATAAATCTCGACCCATCAAATGGACCATTGATAGAAGTCGAGGAGGTTGAGTTCTTTCTGGAAGTCCTTGATCTGTTTATTGGCATCTGTGATAAAAAGTTCAACAAAAACTTATCAATATGATGATAACAATAGATATAGTATAACTCAATGAAGACCTAACTTAAGATATGCATGAATGCATGTTATTCACGGGAAACAAGACAAACATGAGTAATGCAAGAAAAATGAGGCAAATACAGGTAAATAGATGTAATCATGCTACATTCACACAAAATGATGCAAAAGTACCCAATGCAGCTCATGTGAATGAAAATCATGAAGAAACCAAGCACTACCCCTTAGGGATGTAATGGAATGAACGAACAAGGTGACACAATGCATAGACGCAGGGCATGCGGTGGCTAGGCACATTTGGGGCACAATGCATGACATCAGATGAACGTATGTGAAATTTGAGTCCACCCCAATTTTGATTTAGAACAAACCAAAAGTGCAAAACTTACGTCCTGAATGAGTTCACGTGTGTATAACCATCATGTTCAATCAAAATCATTTTGAAAATGACCAAAACAATCGAACAAACATTTTATCAAACATGTGGTGTACAAAGTTTAAGAAAATAATGCAAAAATCGATTCTTAACTATGATTAATCTACAAAATCCAACCACACACCAATCTAGTAGCTATCCTAAATCCAATCTCCATCAATTATGCACAAAAATGAAGAAAAAAAATCCAAAATTCGAGCTAAGGACCACAACCGTCAAAAAGTAGAATTTTTTTCATCAAATTGATGCAATGCCATCTAAGAATCCATCTTCAATTCTAACCCAACACACCATATGAACTATTAATACAGAAAATCCATTAAAATTCAAATATCCCAAAATTCAAGCAAATGGAAAAAACAATTAGGATTCTTAGAGATTTTACATTGAATTGGATGTAATTTGAAGTGAAATGATGTTAATCCACTTTAATGTTGATGCAAATGTGTCAAATTAGCAATTGAAATCAAGATTTGTGGATGAGTATTTCAATTTCAGAGATGATTGAAATGGATCGCGAGGAACTGAACATGTTTTAAACATTAATCGCGATGTCGCTTGACTAGTAGGAATGCTACTAGTGAGAGCCAAGTCTCAGTTTTGAAAGCAACACTTTTTCATAATTTTTTAAATGTATCATCATGGCACACAAACCAACATCATATGATAACTCAAAATATGAAATTGTTCACTCGTACAAGTATTATTAATAAACAATAAACTCTTCACACACACTCAATCCAAGTCTATATGGAGTAAATTATACAAGTGACCCATGTGTGAAAGTGCCACTAATTTCCTTTGAGTAAGACTCCAAACCTTAAATTTGTGAGAAATTACACGCTGAACATCACTGCAGAATGAGCATTTTATTGTATTAATAAAAGTCAAACCCAACGAAACTAGGGTCCACAAAAAAACGAAACTTATCTTTTCATGTATAAATTTTTCTTTTCTCTCTCTATATTTAAGCATATGTAATTTTTTTTGTTTTCACATCTTATGTGCAAATTCTTCTCCATTAAGTGACTAAGATGACCCCGTAACGAGTTTTGGGCTGATGACTCCAAGTCAAATTATCATAGCGTATTAGGTTTTGAATAACCCCTCAGACTTAATTGTTTGAGTCCAATAGGTCTCAAAGAAAAGTATTAAATGAATCAATTTTTTCCTTTTTTAAGGGAATATACTATAGCTTAGGCCAACTAATTAAATGTCAATTCATCTTCAAGTTCACCTCACCAACAGACACTTCCATCCCAAATCTCACACACATGTTCAAGACTTACTCGTAGGATCATAGTGTGTGCCATTCAAATGGTACATGAAGAAACTTATACTAAGTACTCCATATAAAACCTAAACAAATCAATGGAAACTATGCACAGACCATCAATTGTAATCGTACTCGTTCACAATAAGCATGTTCAAGTAAATCACATAATGTGCTGTAATATAAAATAAAAATCTCCCTTTTTAAAATAAATGAAACAAACAATCTAAAACAAAACGAATATACAAAGAATGAGATGCATGTAAGAATGTATGGACTCAATGAACTAGCACATGTATGCACCTAAATACCTACTCATTGAGGTACACAAATACTCTCATCTTGAAGAGCAACGATATCAATATCGCCATTCAGAGCTTCCCTGTTACCATAGAGATCTTTTTTTTTACCCAAACTTTCCTAGAAGCAGAATTAATCCTAGTGAATTATGTCATCAACTCAGTCAAGTAACTAACCTGATTAGTAAGGCACTCAACCCAGCTAGATATATTCTGAATTCTGTTCCTATCTAAAAGTTTATGAAACCTAGGCCTTGTGTGTTCGAACTCACCACAATTGTAATATTTATGGATAAACTTTGATCCAAAACTACGTGGTTAATGATATTAACTTTTGGGCCGGTTGGTCCACAATATCTCATAGGCCTCTATCTTAAGATTCCCTTATTCTTGGGTTCAAATTTGCAACATACATAGACTGATTGGTAGAGGAACAAAAGTCGTTTTGGAAGTACTGTCCTACAATGATCAATCTGCTTATATCCTCGACCTCCCATATTCCTAGTAGGCTTGTTCAACCCTTAAAGATTGTCAAGTTTTTGAGATCCACTCAAGAAAGAATGGAGTTGAGTATTGGATTTCTCAAGGTCACTTTTTAAGGTTTTAACCTTAGCCTCTAAGTTTTCCTTGACTAATCTTAACTCATTAAAAATTTTGGTTGACTTCTGAAGGTCAGATATAAGTCTCTCTCTTTCTTGGTCAAGTTTATTAACCTTCTTAGGCACGACTTTATTCACATTCTTTATCTTAAAACTCTCCTCAAATAATTGATTATACAGATCACGAATCTCTGAATCATCATCGGAGTCTTCCTCAAATCCATCACTAAGTTCTATGTCCTCATCCTTCTCACTTTCCTTATCAGATTCACTCCTAATAATAGAAGCAAACACCATATAGTTATGACCATTAGAATTGGAGTTCTCACTTTTATTGTTCGAGTTAGACTTATCATCATTGAGAATTTCATTCATAGATTTAACCTGACACTCATGACATCTGAACTCTTGTTGCTAGGGCCACTCTTGAATTTATCCTGAGATTGTTTATTATTATTAAAGGCTTTTCAAGACTTCTTAACAAGGTAAGCTATGTCTTCATTGTTCGGGGTTTCATGGTCTGATGTGTCGTTATCTCCTTCCCAAATAATATTTATGGCCATGTACTTCTCTTTCTTAGAATGAGATATAGTTAGTTCATAAGTTTGGAGAGATGCAACTAGTTATTCTATCTTAACCATATCTAAATCATTCCTCTCTTCGGTAGCTGTTATTTCAGGTCTAAACCTCTCGGGTAAAGATCTAAGGACTTTCCTCATAATTTTTGTTTTCAGGATTTTCTTACCTAGGTTGATGCTAGAGTTTACTATATCATTTAACTTTGCATAGAATACATAAAATGATTCATCATCACTCATTCTAATCTATTCAAACCTAGTGATCAACATCTACAATTTTGAGTATGTTTATATCTTAGTACCTTCTTAGCGATCTGACACATCAATACTCTCCTAAACTCTTTGATGGACACAATCATAAATAGGGCATTAAGCCCTTTACTATTTTAGTTATACTCAGCAAATTCATCCTTAATCCAAAGAGAAATGTCCATAGGGAAAGTTATACTAGAAACAGTAGTAGAAGGAACGGTCCAACCTTTCTCAACACGCACCCAGATTCGTTCATCCATAGATTTCATGAAGGCTCTCATCCTATTTGTCCAGTATTCATAATTGCTTTTGTCAAAATACGGAGGCAGGGAAAGAGACTGGCCCATCTAGATTAAGTTAGAGTTACGAGTCAAATTGAGGCTTTGATACCAATTGAAAACAAAAAAAGTTTGACCCAACTAACATCTAAAGGGATGTAAATAGATATTTTATGGGAAATTTAAATTTATCAATTAATAAAACTAACAAGTTACAATTATTAATTAATCCAGATAGATTCACATGCAATACTATCCTAAGTTGAATTACTGCAGTTGATAAATTATAGAGAAATAAATAACACCATAAAATTGATGATGGAGAAAACCTCCTTGCGGGATCAAAAACTCCGAGCCCAAGCCGTAATATCTACAATAAACGATAAAACTTACAGACGGTCTAGACTCGACTAAATCTTAGTAATCCGTGCTCCAACATCGTCTCCAGAAATTTGGAATCTTTTATCTCATGTGGATCTCCAAGAGAATTGATATAATCAATGTAGGATATTTTCGTTGTGTTCTCTCTTGTATAAGAGTGATCAACCAACCACTAACTTGGACTAGGGCTTGCGTATTTATAGTTTGGAGAGTTTGGGGTTGTATAGGATTAGAAAACAACTTAAAATCTTGAAATAGGTTTTTGCTGATTTATACCATTGCTCGACCGCTTAGTTCGCATTGGTTCTACTCATTTTTGCTCTATGTCGCTCGAGCATTGACCAGACGCAATCTGGGGGCGTTGTGGCTAATTTTCTCTTTGTTCCATCTTTGATCTATTGGACTCCTTGTTGACCTATACTTCTATCCAAACGACTTCTGGACTTATACAACTTATCAATTACTTTAATTTTGTTAAGAATAGTCAATTAAGTACAAAACCTAACAAAGTTAGCCATAAATGCTCTCGCGAGTAACTTCAAGAGTTATCTTAGCCCTTGTTTTAGCCCCCTTTTTTCTAATAATAAATTTTATAATAGTAATTTTTTGGAAAATGTGTAGTTAAAATGTAGGAAAATTAGGGTTCGAGTACAAAAGTTTTTTATTGGAAGAATATGTTGTTGTAAATGAGTTTGAAGAAACATAAATTTTTTATTTTTTGTAAAATGTGGCTCAAACAGGGGTTTAATATTGTTTGCTAACTCCTGAAACCATAATGCTCAATTTTGAAACTTGTAGATGAGCTATTTCAGATGATAATGAGGGTTTGGAGACCAATATGGATACTTTTGGAAGTTAAAATTTTTTTTAAAAAAATAGAAAGAAAAATCAAGAACTATGATTTTCAAGATTTGGCATCAAAGAAGGCGATTCTTGGTGCAAGATCATCATTTTTTTTATTTTTTATTGTTCCTTTAAAACTCGGTGATCTAATCTTTCTTATATTTTTCTTCTCCCATGATGTATGACTAAATTCAAAGTGGAGACAAGCAATGTAACCTTGTTGTGAACTTTTAATTTCAAGTCTTAAGATTTTTGAATTTAATTGCTTCATGTGTTGATTTTGCATATAATCTTTATTGTTTTTTGAAATAATTGGCCACTATTTCTTTGAAAAGTATTTTTTTTAATCAAAAATTGAATAAACTCTAAACACATCAAATGATTTCCGTGTTTTTTTAAGTCCTATCTCTTGTCTGAGCATATTAGCTAGTTCAATTAAATCTTTGATGATTTCTGTTACAACAACTTCTTCCCGTTGGATTTCGAAAATTTTTGCAGAAGGAGGTGTAGTGTAATTGTAGAGCTCTGTTGCATTTTTAAACAATTATGTTCTAGAACATTGAATATAAATGATTTAGAGAAATTGGAAGAANTTTCTTTGAAAAGTATTTTTTTTAATCAAAAATTGAATAAACTCTAAACACATCAAATGATTTCCGTGTTTTTTTAAGTCCTATCTCTTGTCTGAGCATATTAGCTAGTTCAATTAAATCTTTGATGATTTCTGTTACAACAACTTCTTCCCGTTGGATTTCGAAAATTTTTGCAGAAGGAGGTGTAGTGTAATTGTAGAGCTCTGTTGCATTTTTAAACAATTATGTTCTAGAACATTGAATATAAATGATTTAGAGAAATTGGAAGAAGGGATTGTTATAATTTTATGTAAACTAGAACGAATTTTCCCACCAGCATTTTTTGATATAATGGTTCATTTAGACATTCACATACCTAAAGAAGCAAAACTTGGAGGTCCTGTTGCATTTAGATGGATGTATCCAATTGAAAGGCAATTACTAATATTGTATACATATATACTTTAACATTGATTTTGTTCATTGACTTATTATTTTCAATAACTTTTTGTGAGAATGACAAAATATTAGGTCGATATAAGAGTTATGTTAACAATAAGACCCAACCCGAAGGATCAATTGTAGAAGCATATATTGTTAATGAGTCTTTGAATTTTTGCTCAATGTATCTCAATGACATTGAAACAAGATTTAATCGACCTGAGCGCAATGACGATGGTGAAACTCTAACTACAAGCTTGTCAGTCTTTTCTCAAAATAGTAAACTATTAGGTCATGCAGAATCGAAGTTACTTTCGATACGGGAAATTGTTAGAGCTCATTGGTATCTCTTAAATAATTTTTATGAAGTTCAGCAATATTTAGAGTAAGTTTTTATTCAACATTTAAATTGTTTTGCTATTAATTATTAATGTGTTGTAGTATTTAATTGCATGTTCCTTTTGTAGTGAGCAAATGGATCTATTGCAACAACAAAATAATAACAATTTGGAACAAAAACTAGAAGAATTGTTTCCTAGATGGTTTGCTTCACATGCAAGTTATAATGCATGTCTTATTTATTTATTAATGCAACATAACATTCATATCCAAAGGTATATTGATTATGTTTTTATTGGCACAGATAATGAGATTGTATAATCAAAAAGATTCATTTCTAAGCAAAGAATTGTATGCATTAGCATGCAAAATAGATTTTAGAATATTTTCCCATTCAGGTTGTATTACTAATGGGGTACAATTCCTTGTCAAAGATCGAGATTATTGTTGCATAGCACAAAATAGTGGAGTGATGGTGCCAGGATATGAGAATATTAACTTTTTTGGTGTATTGTATGATGTTACTGAGTTGATATGCGTTTTTTAATACCATGTCACTTTGTTCCATTGTAATTGTACGATAATAATTCAAAGCAAAAAAGACATGTCATAGATTACCATCTTACTTC
>CAIGRK010209016.1:0-11292 GCA_903798315.1 Fraxinus greggii
GTTTTCATCAAAAAGCTTTACAGGTATATTCTATTTTAAGAGTTTATTAGTTTGGTTCATGGGATACCCAAATGGAACTTCAAAATAGTACTTGCATCTTGGTGTGTACAAAAGAGGAGATCAGCTTGTGGCCTTTTCGTACTTCAATCTTGACTAGTAACTGGTTCAGTTGGACTGTAATAAAGTATGCGTTACATTTGTCATTTACAAAAATTGTTATGCTCATATGTTAATGTTATGTATGGAGCAGGGACAACTTGTTCGAAGAGATGTTACAGGAACCTGACGAGGTAGCTATGAAAAGAAAGCGTACTCGAGAAACCCTTCGGGTTCTACAGCAAGCTTTCCGGGTAAGTGATTGATTCTTCAGTTCCATAGAAGCGCTTCGTCATTTTTTGTCTAATTTTTTAAACTTGTACAGTAATGAGCACCATTGTCTGGTTCTTCAAGGAATCTGGATGTGCATATATATGGTTTGTTTGTCACGGATTTTTCTAATATCATTTTCAGCCACACATTATGGAATCCACAACTTTTCCCCATTTTTAACCACACATTCTCCAAAAAAAATCATTTTTCCCTTGGAAAAATCTGTGCCAAACAAGCTTTTAAGATATCAGCATGGCTAATCACAAAGTAGTAGTTTTCTTTTTTAGATGATAATTCGTTGAGACTTGCTCTGGTGATTAGTTATTTCATTCTGACCTTGATTTAACTGATGGGAATGAAAGTACACAAGCATGGACATCTTCCACGATTGGCTTGTGAAAACGTAATTTTGGATATCTTTGGTGGGCAGAAGTTATTTTTAATTAAGCACCCAAATGCTTTTTGTTCGTTGAACACTTGAACATCTCTGATATTCTTCCTTATTGTTTTCTTCTTTCCCAAAAGGACTTGTCTTGAATTTGTGTTTTTCTATCCCTGCATACCCTCTTACGTCAAATTCTTCTTCTGAGTCCCAAAGACAACTTAATGATCTGTCTACTTTTGTATGTAGACATTGGACGAACTACCGCTTGAAGCTGATACAATTGAGAGGGGCTACAACTTAAGTACTGATCCAACGGGCCTGCCAAAAGTCCATGGGCTTCCAACCTCATCTATGTATTCTACTACCAGTGGTTCAACAGATTTTTATACTTCTCAGTCCAAAAATCCCAAATCCCGCAAGTCATCACATTCTGGTGAATTACACTCACCATTTTATGGAAATGTAGATTTTAATGGTGGGGGACGAAATTCTATTCCTGGCTTTTATCCAACAGTCGACGTGTAAGTTACTTGAAGTATGCATCAGACCAAGTTCTCAGATTCTCACATTCATTTGATGCCAGCATTCTTGCTAGATGGAGGACCATACTTTATTGAACAAGTGTGGATGTTTTGGAAAAAAAAGTTAGTATTCTTTCAGATGAAGACAGTAAAATTTAACATGGTTGGTTACATACGCATGGCTTATCAGAAGCTCCAATAAGAATAGGAGCAATTGCTTCCCTCCTATAGAGGTATGCTGCAAATTTTTACTGCTTTTTGTGGGATGTGGCAGATGTATCTAGCTCTTCTACACCTTGAAGTCGAGATACTTTGCTTATGTTACACACTTACTTTTTATTGACACTTAGTTGTTGCCGGTATTGTGTAAAGCTTCTTACGAGGCTTGCTTATAATACATGTTTTATCCGAGTAATATTGATACGCGTTTTTTTAACTATTTTCTGGGAGTGTAATAGTACTATGTTCTGATTCTTTACATGTAAAATTTTGTTGGAAGCCCTTTGCTGATGTTCTGTGGTTCAAATCGACGTATCCCATTCAGAATTGTTGACGCAACCTTGGTTGATCAGACCAAATCACCATATCAATGTTCCATTAGATTCACTATATGACATAACCCCGTCGTTTACAAGTTTTATTGGATAAGATTAGATGAATTTAATTATTTAGATTACGTGTTCATAGCTTCTCTTTTAGTACTGGCTAGAGTTATTTTTTATTCACGTGTGAATAATTTTCATAAATGATTGATAGCAAGACTTGAATTTTTTAGATTTGCCTTTATTGATACAAAAATGCTGCAGGTGCAAATTTTTTTTACAGATTTTTCAACAGGTTTTTGAATTTTACTCATATAGGTGGGCCCCACATGAATTAAAATATATTGGCAAAAACCCCACCCACCCCCCTGTTGTGTGTGTTGTTCTGGTAGGTACAGGAAATTGATTTCCCGTACCTGCAGCATTACTCTTAAATAAGATTGACATCATCGTCTAAAAGTTTAAAGGTGATAGTTTGATTGCCTTAAATTATGTTCGAACAAAATTAAGATACAAGCATGGAACACAAACATACTCAAAACAACCCATGGCCATATGGTGATGTCTTGTGTTCTGTTAACATTGCTCTTAATCAAACATACAAACTAAAAATTTGGAAATGTATGAACANACTCATATGAGGTGGGCCCCACATGAATTAAAATATATTGGCAAAAACCCCACCCACCCCCCTGTTGTGTGTGTTGTTCTGGTAGGTACAGGAAATTGATTTCCCGTACCTGCAGCATTACTCTTAAATAAGATTGACATCATCGTCTAAAAGTTTAAAGGTGATAGTTTGATTGCCTTAAATTATGTTCGAACAAAATTAAGATACAAGCATGGAACACAAACATACTCAAAACAACCCATGGCCATATGGTGATGTCTTGTGTTCTGTTAACATTGCTCTTAATCAAACATACAAACTAAAAATTTGGAAATGTATGAACAATTAAGCTAGATGTACATTAAGTATTACATTAAGTTTGACATTCTTGTGAGTGATAATTTTGTAGGATTTTATTACTTGTACATAAAAATTGTATGTAATAGATTACATAACATGATGTGAAGGGAAAATATTGGATGAAAAAGTTGATTGTGTTTTAAACTGATAAATGTTGCTGTGTGGCATTATGTAAATCTAGATGTATATGTATGCAGTAAGATTCATTTTTTAGACATTGAATTTCAAAGTACTTTAAACAATGAATCATGCTACATGTACCGAATTTTTTACCTATTACTCATAATGGGGATGTGGGCCACATTGTTGGAATTTTTAAATACATGCGAACCCCGCACATTAAATGAGAGAGGGTAATCCATTATGTACTAACCATTATGTACAAATGGATTAATCCTTAAACAATTAATGGTACAAATTTTGACAACATTTGGAGTGTCAAATTTAATGTACATCAAGTGTGAACTAATTTAATCCATGTCTGAATTATGCGACGTTTGGAAGTAAGATCCAAAAAATTTACCGTCGCGCTACGTAGATAACCCAAATTCCGAAAAGTTTCACTCAATATATTATTTATTGACTAATAATACTAATCTCTAATTATTCAGAAAAATAAGGTTCCCCATCTTTCTGGGAGGGCCTCAGGTTAGTCTTGTTCGACAAACAAATAACAAAAATACCATATTCTTAATTTTCAATATTCTAATTCAAGATGATGCCTGGATGCCCGAGTCAAACAACACATACAGGGTCCAACATTAATAAAATCGAAACATTGTATAGTAACTAACTGCATGCAACCCTTGACGCACATAAAAAAAAAATTAACTGTATGCACCCCTTTACGAAAAGTTGCATTCCCTCCCAAATGCCGTCGTTCAAAATGTATATATACATTGCCCACCATAATCTATCTGCATTATCAGTTCTTCAATTAAGAGAGAGAGAGAGAGAGAGAGAGAAGATGGATGCAGAATATGGTGGATGGGGTGTGGGATCGGTTATGACAATGCTGTGTATTGTGTTGTGTTTGATATTTCTGCCGCTAGCAATGGGGCCGGGGTCGCTGCAACCGCCACCCTCGTATGTGTTCCTCATTTTCCCCGTCTTGATGGCTGCCATTCTCATCTACCTTTCCCGGGCTTCAAACACTCGCTAGTTCATTCAATTATACTGTTATTTAGAATTTTGTACACAATCCTCTTTTGCAGCAACAGGAGGTTTTCATGTTTATGTATTATGATGGTTTTGCGATTTTAGATACAAAAATTTACAGATTTTTCAATGGCTTCCCAATTCTTCTTCTTCTTCTTCTTCTTTTTCCATTTTTTTCGTATTTATGATTGTTATTCAATGCATAGAATGAAACTGCAGCAACCGGATAGGCATTACTGGCCATTTGCGTGAGATCAATTATTCCGATCATAGCCTAAAATGGACACGTCCATATACACAATGTGCCATTAAGAGATCAATGGAGAAGCCGAAAATATTATACAAGAAAAATAAACAGCCATCTATATCAAAAGACCTAAGAAATTTACAATTAAACAGAACCTTCAATCCAAGGGGGTTAAACTGGTACATTTCCTCCAGTTGTCTATCCAGTAAATTAAAATATTTTCCAAGAGTTGCATCATTTATTTATGTATCGAAGTTAAAAGTTTAATCTAACACCACCTTGAAATCACACTGTATCTCACTACTATAAACAGAAACATCTCTATGGGTTTAATGTCAGCATCATCCCGAATCCCAATCAAATGGAAACTAAGATTCATGTCCCTGGCCAGTCAGTATGCATATGTGAATCCACGTCAACCTGCAGACAATAATCTCAAACAATATAATAAAAATGCTAAAAGTTTCTGATCCAAATAGAGTTTTAAGTAAACATGTTAGATTTTAGCTTCTTTTTCTTTCTCAATATTGTCCAATCATCGATACCAAACATATGATAAAGGTACAGACCTGCTCACAGAAGTTTGTTGGAATATTGAATTCTGTGCCGGAGACATTTGCAAGTTCTTCAATTGTTTCCTAGTAAAACCAAGTCTTTGTAAAATCAATTTTCAATCACCAGAAAAGGTCATTTAACTAATGAGACGTGCCCAAGAAATTGTAGAATGAAAAGAAAAAACATGTGCAAGCATCCACTCAATACAAAAAGATACCGCGACATTCAAGATCTTCAACTCCTGAAGAAACAAATATATGCAGGATTGACTCAGTTCACGATTGTGCATGCAGAGGTGCACCTCCTTTTAACGGGGCATGGAATTTGCTATGTTGAATATAAACCTGAATGTAGTTACGTTGGCATATATGGCAAACATCATGTACCGAACAATGGGAAGTTCAGTTCTTCATTTTTCTACTGACGATTAAAGTAAATATACGCCATTTTCAACATATATTGAAGTATCCAGCTGTCTAAGATCTTGCCATGTACTGTTTACATGGATGTTCCTCAAGATTTTGGGGGTGCAGAAGGGGAAGAACAATATTGAAGTAAACAGGTATGTTTGTAACCCCACCAAAACGGAGAGAGTTTTGGACATAACTATCACCTGTTCGTCAAGGTTAAAAATGAAAAATGTGAAATCAACGCTGTAGAATAGGGATTGCTACCAAGCAGCAATGACTCATTTAACTGCAGGAAACCATCAGCACAAGATGTATCAAAAGCACTCCATTTCAAATGCAGATAGAAAATAACATTAATCAGCTGAGGCTGTCTTGACCAAGTGCGAGGAGAAGCATGATCAGATAGACATCATGCACTGTCCTCTACCCAACTGTTTACCAGATGGAGCAACTTTCTGGTTCTCCCTTTGCTGCTCATTCCCGGTTCAAGATTTATTGCTTATCAAAACATAATAAATTTCAACAAAGTGACCCATTGCAAAGCCATCGTAACACATTTAAAAATCAGAGGTATAAGTTTGGTTACTTGCGATATTTGTGTAGCTTTGTGCCATGCACTTCAGATAATTTCATGAATTCAATTTGTATTGATTTTCTTTACCTGTAATGTACACACTGACCAACCACAAACACAATTATCAAACCGAGGAAGAATGTCAAGACCATCAAGGATCCTCTCAACATCCTTTTTCTTTACTTTTTTTTTTTTTTTGAGCAGACACGAGGTAACTACCAGACACTTTCACTCTTGTGATGGCAGTACATAAGTGCGATTGATATAAGCTCACGTTCTCCCTTCTACACATTTAATCAAAACTAACCATATGAAAAGATCCTTGCAAATGAGCGGTTGAAAAGATAATTCTAGGCAAATATCTGACTATGACAAGATAGCTGCAGTATGCAAACTCCACTTTTAAAAGTGAGAGTCAGTGCTGCCATCAAAGAGAGTTCACAAAAAATAATATACGTGTGTGAATTTCTAGCAATTGTTCATAATCTGAAGTCCTTGCTCAATTATCGCTATATGCACAGCACAACCAAGAAGGCATGCAGTCAATCATTGTGGATTTGCAGAATCCCAGATTTCGATAAATGCACTTCATTGATAGCTTCTTAAGTAACCAGAGATAAACTCGAGGTATTGTAGGATCATCTAATAAAATGATGATTCCAGGAGCAAAACTACCTAAAGGAAAAAAAATATAACAATTATGCTACATGTACATCATGGTTGACAACAAGTTTGATACTCTTTCATGTAGCAGCAATCTACATCATTGATTTTAAACATATCCATCCCATCACAGCCCAAATTCCTTCCACCCAGGGGATGTCATCCTTGGTGTGACACCAAGGATGCACATCTAGCTTAATTCAAAATATAATAACCACCAAATATAGAGCAAATTTTAATAAGCAATAGTCACTTGAACAAACAGTTCCCCATTACAGTTACCCAGACACTTTTTATAATAATTATATGTCCTTTTCTCCTAACATTTGGTAATATCTAAAGAGTGCAAATCAATGTCCCGTTGAATGATATCATAAAAATTTCTTTCTTCTCTTATTCCCAAAATTTCTTGTTTTGTTGGGGGAGCGTCTGGAAAGTTCTGTTTGTTATAGCGATTCATCTTGTGGTGTCGGAAATTCAGTCTAGGTTGTAAGCTTTGTTTTCAAGCTGATGCTGAAATTTAATGTGAATAATATCCTATTTATAGTTGTGTATGGTTACTCCTGGTTCTTCCAAACATGTGTTGCCACGTCACAAGATACCATCACATGTTACTACAGTTTAAGCCAACATATGACATAACTATCTGTGCCAAAGTCAGTATTACTTTTGAAAAGTGCTACCTGAGCAGTTGGTCTAATTGAAAAATTTGCAGATTCCAATAGTGCAGGTTGTGTCTCCTCTGGGGTTCTCTGTTCACCAAAAGGGGCAAAAAAAAAAAAAAATACAGTGTATTTTAGAATAACATTTGCGAAATTATATAACGAAGTAAATTTTCATTCACCCCTTTCCTTGAAACAATATTCGAACTAGCCGCATCTTAAAGTAATCTCCTATTTATTAGTTTCCAATTCTCAATCAGAATATCTTCCAAAAAATTAAAGATTCCATGCATCACATTCTATTGATTATGAAAAAAATAAACTAAAATCCATAAATAGTCAAATAATTGACAAATCAATATCTCCTGAAGCCAGCGCCAAAGATCTCCAATCCAGTGAGTTTATAATAGATGTTATCCACACATAATTACCTCCTCGTCCTGGTTGTGATAGGAACTTTCAGGTTCATTGGCTGCGGGCTTGATCTCAGGAGTTTCCTGGTGAATTTATGGACGTCATAAGAGAATTTGACAATAAGGTAACACTGTGGAAACTGGAGAAAGTAATACAAGTCTTCCCCCATCAAGACAATGATAACTAAGCATCATAAAAGTGAAGGTTAAAAAATGATCTGAATCTTCCTACGTAATATTATTTGGTCAGTGAAGAAGAATAGGTAGAAGTTGAGCTGCTTCTCAGATACATACTGGCTCACTTTGATCAAATGATATATGCCTCTGTCCCTTGGTAAGATCCCTCAGTGTACCCTAAAAACACAACTAAATGATGAGAAAAGAGAATGGAGAGTAACAAAACTTAAATATTAAAATGATACTATTTGTTATTGGTTCTAGAACTCTTTGGATTATATGTTAATTTCATCTCTAACTAAAAACAATAATCAAAGTGGATAACCTTACCTTGTTTGCCCACATCAATCCACAGGCATTGCATAAAGTTCTAGGACCTGCTGGCCCCCGCCGCATTGCTGGAGTAGAATTTTCAGTAACCCCACAATGTAGACATCTACGTAACCTATTAAGAGAACGAGAAATCAAAAGTCCATACAAAAGAATGAGTAAGAGAAGGTCACAATAAAACACTAAAAAATTAAGGGGCTCTGTATTTTCCGATACTTCTCTGATTCCAGAAATTTGAAAGAAGATTGTTACTGGGCCGTCAATTAGAATTAGTAGGGGAAATGCTTTTAATATATTTATCATGAAATATTCTAGAAGTAAGCAACATGTCCATTTCTTCATAGATGACAAAACTAGGCACCAGAGCATCCATGGGAGATAACTCATATACCTAAATGTTTCGAAGAAAAATGCAGAAACTTGTTGCTATGTTGATATTTGTCAAATTTAATTACTCAACAGATTATACAGATAAAAATATAATGGAAACAGCTGCCAAACAGATTTTTCTATCTACTCTTCAGGTTTTAGATGTTGAATTAAAAAAGAAGACACTCTCTTGTTAAAACATTAAGTATCATATTATAGTTCCTTGGTAGCTTAAACAAGAATGCGTTTCCATTTTATACAGAAAAAAAAAAGGCTGGCAAGCATAAATTATTGCAACCACGAACATGATGCAGAATGCTACATGCTATAAGAAGAACAAAAAATAAAAATGGGACATGACATGGTGTAAAGTATGATAAACAGGGCGTTGAAGTAAGCTGCTATTATCCAGTGAAGAATAATCTCCATACTCACACTGGTTCTGCACGAGAAGTGTCGTGGCCTGAAACCCAAATATCATTCGATGATTTGGGACCCTCCTTTACAGAGGCAAATTGGCCATTTTTACGGTGCATCCTGACAGATAATTCAGTCAAACATAAAACTACTTAAACAGAGAAACAAAAGCATTTACTTTTGTAGAGTATAACTGAAAAGCAGTTTCTATAACTCAATGTACTCCACTCAAAATTTCTATTCTTTTTTGTTAAGCAAAGTAGAAACACTAATGAGCAATAATGTCTTCCCAAAGTTCCTTTCCCATTATAATTTACTACATCGCAGTACAACTTTCTAAAGATCCCCTTCTCGACTCTCAACAATGTCGGGATTTAGCCAAGAAACTCTAGCCAACAATGCTCTTAACTAAACAAACCAATCGTGGCAGAAATTTCTCTTGCAGAGCAACATAATGAAAAGAACAGCACATAATACATTTTAAGCTGTAAATAAAACTCACCTCTGAGCAACTTCTTTTCGGCAAGTGTACCTAATCTTCTTCTCAAAGCATCTCTCTTTCCGCTTCTCACGGAATCTAACCAGAGATGCAATTCTCTGAGAAACAGTAGGAGGACTCAAACCATCATCTACAGCCTGCATTCCATTTCACATGGTAACAATAACAATCCCTTAATAAATTTTGTGCATAAAAATTAAATTAGAAACCAAAAAGCAATATATAGTCAGTACCTTATTATTCTGCCGTGACACAAGTTCTGAGCTGGGTACACTACTAGGCATTTCTTGGCCGCCCAATAGTAACAACACTGCTTGCACCTACAAACGAACAATATCACACAACAACAAATAAACAGCATGCAAAAGTCAATCAATTAATCAATCTATTTATCCATTTACTCACTCATTCAGCTGATATAACAATCATCATCAATAAAATAAACAAACACCACAAAAAATAACCCAAAAGCGTGAAATTCCATAAAGCAATCCAAATGCAATCAATTAATCAATCTATCTTATCCATCACTCATTCAGCTACTATTAAATCAATCTTCGTCAGTAAAATAAAAAAGAAAAATAGCACAAAAGCATGAATTCCATAAAACAATCCAAATGCAACCGTCAGTCAATTAATCAGTCTACTTATGTAACTTATCCATTTATTCACTAATTCAGGCACTATTACATCAATCTTCTTCAGTAAAATAAACAAACACGCAAAAATAGAACAAAAGCGTTAAATTCGATAAAATAATCCATTAATTCCAATATACCGAAACGCAGAAAATTATGACAAAAATCAGTTTTAAAAAAAACCTTTTCAGGAGTGACCGCAGGAAAAACATAAACTTCCCCTTCAAAGGAGATGGTGAGCTCACTAGTCCTCGATGCAGGGGTTTTCGACTGATAATTTACAGGAACCGCCATTGGTGTCGACATTTCCTCACTACTACTCATCTTCTCCTCACCGCCGCCGCTGTTATCACCGGCTTCGAATCCTCCGCCGTTGTCATGCACTCTTATTGGCATGATCATATAGTCCTCACCGCACGGCCTCGGTTTCATCGCATCCATTTATTTATATATACACATATGCATGCATGTATATAACCATATATACATATGTCTGTATCTATGTGTATATTGAATATATGTGAAAAAACGGAAGAGAAATCGGAACCCTAACCCTAAGGAAACGGTGTACGAAATTGTCAAGACATTGATTAATGATCAATTAAAAATTGATTTTGAAGTAATTAAAATCTGATTATGAATAAGTGATTATTATGGAAATGGATAAACGAAGGAAAAATGTCTATACTACAAATTGGGGGAAGCAGAGGAAATCATGGCCGTCTGATTAAAAAGGATCACGTGATGGGGACTGAGGTGGGATCCAGTGAACGGATAGAATCACGCGACCGGGAGGTTTTGTTTTTGTTTGATTCGCTCACGTGGCAATTGCAGATCAAACAGTAGGTTTTGGATTCGAGTTCAAATGAGGGGCATACTTGTATTTCTCTGATAAATTGAATAGAATATGTAGATTAAAATAAAGAAAAAGAAAAAAGAATATGTGCTTGTGTGCTTGTTTGAGTTTATTATAAGTGGTTAAAATAATAATTTGATTGAAATACGTATTGAAAAGAGTTACTTGTATTTTACATGATTATTCGTACTTGTATATAGACAAATTAAGTGAGTTTTTACTTGTTTGAGTCCCATTTTTCGTTGAAAATGCATTTGGGCACAGCGGACCCAACACTTGGCGAGGGACCGCGGCCGCGTGTGCTGGGCTTCCCCGTAACAATGCTCTGAAGTGAGGAGGAAGGAGACTGTTCACGAAAATATGTTCGTTTTAAAACCACCGCAAGTGTACGGTTCGTTAAAAGTAGTAAAATGAATTTTGAATCCAAGTATCGTTCCCACGAGGATTGATCTAACTTGATTTCTATTGTTTAGGCCTTAACCGAATCTATAAAATTCACGTAGTGATTGTTTACTTAAAAATTGGAGATTAAACTAT
>CAIGRK010209023.1:0-12533 GCA_903798315.1 Fraxinus greggii
GCTACCACCTGATATCTTTCACGGGACATAACTGAACCCGCGCCCTGGTTCTCTGTTTTTCTCTGGTCAGGTTCTAGCACTTGTTTATATGTATATTTGCTACGTGACTCTAGGGCGTGTTTCGTTTGTGGTGTTGATAAAGCATAGGTTGAGGTTTGTGAGAATTTTTCTTAGTGCGATCATTGTTCTTTTTGGGTTGTGAATGCTTGTTGAGCCATTGAATGTGGATGGCTTTCAACTTGGTTAAAGCTTCTTATGTTGGCTTCATTTTGGGCTTTCAGTGCCTTGCGTTTCTTGTTTTTCGAATTTGCCTTGTGTTTCTTTTTTTTTTTTTCTTTTTTTTTTTCCTGAATTTCTGGAACGTCTTTTATCTGCGCCATTGGGTAAAAATCCCTTTTTATGTCTTCTGTTTTTCATAAATTTTAGTTCAGAAATCAGAATTGTTTTTTTGTCTTTTTTATTTTTAATCTTTTGTTTATCCTGGCATTGTTCCTTTATTAATTTTTTGTCGATTTTTTCTGAAGCTATAATCATACCACCNTTCTTGTTTTTTTTTTCTTTTTTTTTTTCCTGAATTTCTGGAACGTCTTTTATCTGCGCCATTGGGTAAAAATCCCTTTTTATGTCTTCTGTTTTTCATAAATTTTAGTTCAGAAATCAGAATTGTTTTTTTGTCTTTTTTATTTTTAATCTTTTGTTTATCCTGGCATTGTTCCTTTATTAATTTTTTGTCGATTTTTTCTGAAGCTATAATCATACCACCGTTCTGTAGAATTTTGGGGTTCACCAAATTGGAGTACAAGTTATTTATATTTCTGGATGATGACATGCATTGAGCAATTTCATGAAGGGGTCGTTGGAACATTGCACTTTTTGTTTATGACATTTGCTCTTTTATTTTTTTTCAGTTTCATCAGGATGTCTGCAAATAATCACGTGTTCGTGGCATGGGAAGAGCGTATTATTTCTAAAGAAAAGGGCAACCGAGTTGTTCACTACTATTTGAATGAATCCAATGGGAATTCAGTCCTTGCCGTTGTGGGGACTGAAAAGAGTTTAAGGCACATGATCTATGTTGTTTCGGAGGACTTTGTCATCTATTACGGGTGCACAAGAACAGTCCGTGCTGGCGCAAAATGGCGAGCGAGACGAGATGTTGTGGAATGGCTCACATCAATAGTCTCAAGAGGCCAACCAATCTCGACTACTACTGGTATGTAGGGTTTCATTCCACAAACTTAATAATCTCTTATGCATATTGAATTTAAATTCTGTTAGTAAATTCCAGACTTCTTATATTAAGTTCTTAACAAGCAGTTGGTGACATTTTCCGAACCACGATAAAGTATAGGGCACTTGGTTACCTCCATTGATAAAGCTGATTGAACACGATTAATCTGTTTTTGTTCCGATTAAGCTTATGGCACTTGTTCTACTATTTCCATTCTTTGAACTGCTCACACTTGACACTTGTTATAGGCCATTAGCTTAATGCAGCCTTTTAAACTAGTGTGATAAAATGATGTCTTTCAAGTAAGTGTTGAAGGTCTATAGATCCCGTCTTCTCGAATTGAAGGTTGATTTGTAATTATTGATCTTAAATGAACTTGAGAATGAGAAAAGAAAAGAAAATGGAGCTTTCGTTAGAATTACAGTAATGGTTTTATTTTTTATTTTCCATTTGTGTTAGAGTCGTAATGTGGTTGTTTGGAAATTTGATAGCTTTTGTTTTTTAACTCTTTTGATCAGAAAGTAAAGAAAAGATGTTTCCACTAGATATAAGTTCTATTTAAGAGCCAACCCTTAAATTCTTATGTTGCCACTTCACATTTTTATACCCACTGATAGTTCGGGACGAACTAACGGCTTTCAATACAAACCTACTTGACATAATTCAGCTACTCCTTGCCCATTTCTTCAAGTTAATTATGTGAGATATATTTGTGTACCATTCCATGTAATGTCTCCATTCAGGTTGATGCTTGTCACCCTATTTCCAGTAACCACACTACTGATTGCCATCACGATCATGGAACTCTTCTTTTCTAGATCATTTATTTTGTTACTCTCTTACTTAAAAGGAAGTGCTTTTATTTTAATTTATGATTAGCCCTTACTATGCTTACCGAATTCGCTTATTTATTAGGAGGGTTAGTTTGCCAGGCTTTCTTGTGGACCTCAATAAGTTTAACACGCAGGCTCACACACACGCACACAATCTGTGTGTGTGTGTGTGTGTGTGTCAAAATTAAGGATGTTATGATAAGTTTAAAATTGAGAAGATTGTCTTTGTTACATATATGTGAGAAGATTGTCTTTGTTACATAGCTGCTAATAACTGATTAGTTCTCAACATCTTGAAATAATGTACTTTTATCATGGAAAATTATAACCTAACCTGAATCAAGACTTCCTTTACAATTCAAATTCTTTCAATTCCTAATCAAGCTTTGATGAATAAATGTGTTTTAAAATTAGTAAGTCACCAAACATGTAATCTGAGTGCCAATTTTATCCTCAAACTACCTTGGCAAAGTGTAACTCCCATGAGAGTCTCGGTCAAAAATATTCTCCCTTCTTCATTCAATTGACACGGAGCGATTTCATTAATAACGCAAAAGACTGCAGATACCTTTCTCAAATTCAGTGGGCCCCAGATTTGAGCGTTATAACTCGGAGCCACCACAGTCATCTTTAGAGCCAGAAGTAATCTCATCTGTGGATGTACTCTCTACCAGATTTCGACCCGTTCTAAAAGTTCATTCTGTATTTTTATAGAACTTTTTATGCAAAATCACCAAAGCCACTGATCAGTGAAAGGAAGCTATTAGTGATTGAATTATATAGGTTTTGAATTTTCCTTGCAACAGATGCCTAAATTTTGCTTTAGAGAAATTTTTGCAAACAATTTTAAGCCTTTTTCCCTTGTGTTCCCTGGCAGATCCACAAATACTTCGCTCGAAACAATCTCTGGAATCCAGAAGAATCGCAATGGCTAGTTTCTCTGATCGTTCGAGCCGCCAGGGAGATGAAGTGGTGACTCTTGATATTTAATTATTGGTCCATTTTTTATGATATTTTTGTGCTTAACCGTGCATTAACTTCATATTACTAATAAAGGACCTTCAATTCAGATCCAAGTCTCAAGAAAATTGAATGTCAGAAATCCAAATATCGAGTGGAAAGGTGATGCTTGGATCTGCAGTAAACAGCTTAAGCATTACCCAGGTTTTTGCAGGAATGGAACTGAGATAGCTGTAAGCCTCAAAATGCTTTTTGTATTTGCGACATGTTTGGCTAAGCTTATAAAGTTTACTTATTAGTAAATAAGTTAGTTTGGAAAATAATAATTTTTTATTGATCAAAATTGAAAATGAGTAATTAACTATTTGAAGGCAAGGTAAGGTAAGGGTTATTTTCAGTTTTTCACAAAATAAACATTTTTTTTTTCACTCTTGAAGAAAACAATAACTTATCTATACATGTTTGGAGACAAAAATTGGCTCTAAAGTAACTCTACAAGTTTGTAAGCTTAGCCAAACATATTCTTGACATACTTTGAAACAGCTTTCAAAACTCTCACCTTGATCTTCAGGTTTTATCCTTCGTATTGATAATGGGTGAAGAAGGAAGTCGCTATCTTGGTTATCTGGAAGACTTATATGAGGATAAACGTGGCAAGAAAATAGTTAATGTGCAATGGTTTCAATTTGAGGAGGAAATCATCGATATGATTCCTCACGTAAATGCACATCCTAGAGAAGTTTTCATCACACCTCATAAGCAGGAGATCAGTGTAGAGTGTGTTGACAGTCTAGCCGCAGTTTTGACTCCTAATCATTTCCAAAAATGTTTGGCTCATTTCATGCAAGTCTTTCCGTTGGGAATTTTTATGTGCCATAAAGAATTCAAAAACGACAAGGTCAAGCCCTTCTCTGTAAGTAAACTACGTGGTTACTACAATCAACCAATCCTATCCCATCTGGATTCCAGTTTATCCCGGACAAGAAATGAGGGACATAAACTAAGTGAAGAGGCAGCAAAGTGTTGGCCACCTATCCCGAGATTGAAAATCAAAATGTCGAGGAAGGAAACTATTGGTTTTGATCTTGTCGAGCCTGAAGCCCAACTTCAAGTGCCATCTAAGGTGAATGCAAATATAGAGCTTCTTTGTCAGGATAGCGGCGTGCGAGGCTGCTGGTTTAGGTGTAAGATCTTGCAATCACTAGAAAAATGTATGAAGGTTCAATACTATGATGTCCTTGATGTTGATGGACCTGCAAAACTGGAAGTATGTGAATCCATTAAGTTATTGCTTTTGTTCTGTGTGTTTGGAGGATGACCTTCATTATTATTTTTACATCTCTTGTACTACTTTGGATCAAGACATGGTTTGTAAACAACGATTACTACATGCTAAAATAAGTTCATCGCAGGGAAACCATCGGGCAAACTTTTGTCGGGAAGACATGTTTATTGACCTATTTACGAAATTATTTGTTCATTCGTTTGCATTTTGTATACAGGAATGGTATCCGGCATCTAGAGTGGCAGCTCCTGATAGCTTGGGCATGAGATGTGAAGGCCGTCTTACTGTCCGTCCTTGGCCTTCTGAGGAGGAATCTTCAGATAGTTCTTTTGTGGTCGGAGCAGCAGTCGATGCATGGTGGAGTGATGGTTGGTGGGAAGGTGTTGTGATTGGATGCGACACCATTCAACCAGATAATCTTCAAGTTTACTTCCCTGGTAAGTATCATAGTTGGCAAAATGTGGTTTTTTCTATCATTCTTACAACTCTAGACTTGATTTTATAACCACCAGTAACTTTATCTCCGACTGGTAATAATCATAATCCCAAACTTGTCATGCTATAAGTTGTATACCGTCATTTGAACCACTTAATAATAACTGCTTGATAAATTAAAGGACGGGAACATTCTTCCTACAAAGTTTATCTTTCAACTGCACTCGTTTTGGGTGCTGAATGTAATATTTACATGAATAAATTTGTCCCATTTCTGAAAGCTTAAGTTTTTAAATGATGTAGTGCAACATGGTATGCAAAAGACCCAGGTTTAAGTCTCTCCGCCACCTATTTTTGAACATGTTTCTGGCCATTGATGAGAAAATGGAACCAACCTGCACATGAAGGGGCATGTTGAAGACAACATTTAAATATTTGTCCTCTCTATACGTATAGCTTAAACTTTTACAAGAGGTAGTTCAACGTTGGGTTATTCATGCCTCACCCTCAAGAGGTTCTGATTTAGCTTCTACTTTCTTGTAGGTGAGAACATGTTTATAACTATCCCAAGGAAAAAGACAAGGACTTCAAGAGATTGGGTTGATAATAAATGGGTGGATATAAAGCCAAAGCCCGATATACTAACTTTCTTATCTCCAACTGTCATCCCAGTTGTGAATCTTCCATCTTTCCCAACTTCTCCCAGTTGTAAACCTAACTGCAAAGCTCTCACTTCTTCAAAATGTAAAGGCTCCGAAGATGATGAGTTACTGTTACCGGATTCAGTCACATCTATAGGTGCTGAGAGGCTTTACGTGAGGAACCGACTTGTTATCAAGGACGACGAGGACAGGGTTCATACTCTTAGTCATGCTGCAATCAAGGGGGGAAATATGTGAAGAAATAGTGATGTTACTTGAATACAATTAAGTAACTGCTATGGAGTAATTATGAATCTGTAACCAACTCCTGAAGTTGGCAAAGCTATACAGTTTTTGTTGTTACTAGTTGCTTGTAACTAGGATATATATATATATATATATATGCATTAGATGTTCTGTTTTAAATTTAGAATAGACAGCACTTGGTGCAATCATGTCAACTAGTCCCTTGTTCTGTAGGGCCTTTTAGGTTAATATATTATGAAGTAGCTGCTACAGAGTTTTTTTTTTTTTTTGGGTGTGTAGGTGATTTTTTTGGTTAAATGTAGGGAAGAAATGGGGAAACGTGAAAAATATTTATTTATTATTATTTTTTTAAGTGGGATTGGAAATATGTGGTTTAGAGGTGATTCTCAAAAAATTAAACAAGGGCTAAGTTTGCATATTTGAATGAACTATATGTATCTTGACGTTGTGCTCAAGGCATTTTGGTACCACGGTGCATTACACTGGACCGAATAAGAAGAAAAAAATAGAACCAAAATTAAATTAAATTGAAGTTAATAGTATCATTTATTTATTTTTTTTATCATAGACTCTAGAATACTAAGTATTTGTTTGGGAGAAATTATAACGTGATTATAACGAAGAAGAGTGATTCGTCCACAAAATGTGTAGATAATACATACGTGGTATTTTGTTAAAATTAATATTTGATTTTGCCAATCAAATTATGATACGAAACTAAGCATTGAATGCTAGTTTGGATTAGTTTGTGTGGGTCGTATCACCTTAAAAATATGTTTGGCCAATTTAGTAATAGAGAGATGTATCATCGATTAGGTGACAATGAGTCATTTGCTTCATTATCTTTAAGTACCATACAATTTCATTATGAATAATGTTTGGTGTACAATAATTTTGACAACATGTTACGTGATATGTTATCATTTAACAGTTTAAAAAACAATTCATCTTTTTAACCAACACTTTTTTTTTACCACAAACCAACATTGTCAGCAATGTTGTACAAAAACATTGTACGTATAGTATCCACTTCATTATACAATAAACAAGGGGCTCATTGCCACCTAATTAGTGCATACCTACTAATGAATAATGATATATAGCATTAATCGTCCAAAATTTAATTGGTAATAAGTCTCTAGAAGGATGATCGGATAAATGTGACACATTCTCACAATCATTACCAAAGGAAAAGTGGAAAAGTGGTTGACACTTTTCGTCTTTCAATTATCACACATTCTAGCACTTTTTACTCATAATATATGAAAAATTAGAGTTTGACTGTGTAAGTTTTCAACTAGTGCACTTATAGGTAACTTTTAAAAGTGAGATTACAGATATATTTAAATTTGTAAATTTGGATTTTCACACGACAAAAATTTCAGTGTGAATATTAGAATTGTACTTAACTTTCATATAACTTAACACTCCAAGTTCATATAATTAATCAAAACCTTACATTTAAAGGTTAGGGAACAAAAACTACACTCCGTCAAAGGTCAGGGAGTCCACCATGAAATCCCTCCCCTGAAATATTTGAATTCAGACAGCGGCAAGTCAATAATAGAGTACAACGTTATCATTAAAAAAAGGCAAATATTCCCGCTATCCTAAAATTGCGAGTCATTTGAATCATTCCAAAAGATTTCATAAAAAAGGGGAAGTAAATTCCTTCCTCCTCACATTCCCAAAAAAGAACAATGGCTTCAATCAAACCCTCAACTCGCTATGCTAAAAGCCTTAACAGCTCCACAAAATCTGACCCTTCTTCATCCACAGAGTTCCCAACATCACGCACCACCTCGCGCGCCGTCACGAAAGCTACCACCAATAAAAACATCACTGCCGCCGACAGCATTAATCTGAACTTCATGGTCAAGAAATTTATGGAAAACAAGAAGGCAAAGAATTCCAGTAAAGACCCAAAATTCATTGTGGCCGCTGATTTTTTAGCCGAGGATTTGAAAAAGAATAGCGCCAAGAAGGCTACCGGATTAAGTGGGCTGCACAAGAAGCTATTCAAGGGTTCATCAGGGGCAAAAAAGGAAGATGAACGCTCGAAGAAGGCGTTGACTGAGGTCAAAGGGAATACCAGGACTTTGGCTATGGTGTTGAGGAGTGAGAGGGAGCTGTTGAGTGCAAATAAGGAGCAGGAGAAGCAGATGGCTGAGCTTAAGTTGCTAATTGAAGAGAAAAATGGAGAGGTAATATGTGTCTGTAAATATAGTTTTCTGTACAGAAGAATATGGTCTTATAATTGAAATTTGATGGGTTCTTCTAAATTCTCTAAGATGTCCTAGAAACAAGATTCTTATTAAAATGTGTGAAATTTACTGAAATTTGAAGATTGCAGAAGACAGGGGTAAAGTGTATGAAAAAATGAAAGCTTTGGAACAATTGGGGAGTTAATAGCATGGTGTTGAGTAAAATAAAAAAAAAATTGAACTAAATTATCAAATAGAAGTGCTGTTTTATTGAAATGTGAAGTTCTTGAGAAAAATTAAGAATCTGGCATCACGATGATTTGGGATGTATTGATAAATATGAGTATTAACTGAAATTTGAGACTTCTTATGCTTGAGATTGATTGATAATTGAAATCTGGATTTTTTTCAGTTCAATCTTCTCTTTCTAGGGGATACCTCTTTGGTCGTGATATTTGGCTGAGGCAGGATTTTCTGAATATCTCATGTTTAGATTTCATTTGACGATTAAAGAATTTGTAGGTTGAGAAGCTGAAAGATTTGTGCTTGAAGCAAAGGGAAGAAATAAAGTCTCTTAAAAGTGCCATACTTTTCCCAGATGTGATGAATTCACAACTTCAGGAGCTTTTAGAGAAGCAGGGTTCAGAACTTCAGCAGGCAAAACAACTTATCCCGAGTCTTCAGAGACAAGTCACTTCTCTTACCGGCCAACTACAATTTCTTGCTGAGGATCTGGCTGAGGTAAGCATTCATATTTTGTACATAAATCAATGTAGGATTAGCACATCTTCAAAATTGACAAGGGAGTAATTACATTGAACTATCGCCTTCTCTTCTTCATAACATAACTTGTAGCTAACTGCTTTCCGTATATAAAGCTCTAAGGATTCTGCATGTTTGGTGCTAAACTGTTGTTTGGTTCTGAAGCACATTTACATGACAAAAACTAAGACTTTTATCCTATAAAAATTGGGAAAACAATATTTATAAGGATACAAGATGACAAAGTTTGCTCATAAATCCACAGTGGAAAAAAACAAAATAAGCTTTTTCTTAATTGTCAAAATATTTACTTGCTTGGCCAGTAGCAGCTTGTTGGAGTTTTTCACACAAAGCAAGAAAGAAAATGACTTGAATCAATAGTAGCTATTGAAGCTACTTTGAGTTTGGTCTTCAATTTTTTCAAGGAAATTTGCTGATAAGGCCTTTTGTCAAGATGTCAGTAGTCTGTTCTGAGAATGTTATATGTTGAACATCAAATTGCTTAGCTTCCACTTTTTCTCTTACAAAATAAAAAACTCTATGTGCTTTGCCTTTGAATGCAATATTAGATTAGCTGAAAGGCAAGCTGTACTCAAGTTATGACACCATACAGTAGGTAATTTAGGTATTTGCACTTTACTCTTTCAACAGATGTTGTACCGACAAATATCAGCAGTAGCATTAGCCAAGCTTTTGAATTAGGCTTCGAAATGATCTGTTGTTTCTTTGAACTCCAGATAATGTTGTTTCCAACAAAATAAATGCAAAAGGCTGAAGTAAATTTTCTATCATCCCCAAACTGCAGCTGAAAAATCTTGAAGTTGAAGAGTAGAAGCTGTCTAAAATAACCTGTGATCTGGAGTTCCTTTCACATACCTTAGAATTCTTTTGACTACTTTCAAATATATATCAAGTGAATTTTGCATGTTTTTCTGTCTTTTGATTGTGGCACAGCGAAGTGCATTATGGTTCTATATAATGTGGGATTGGGTAAAGGATCTCCTATCCTTCTGAACAATTGAGTGCTAAATAGATGAGCTCTCAAAAATCCTTCAATGCAAATGGGTTGGTTAACAACAACAGCAAACTCTGGTACTTCTGAGCTATCACTCCCTGTGATGACTATGTCATCATCATAAACTAAAATGTAAAGAATGGAATGTTTTGTATACCTCACAAAAAATGATGGATCAGCTTTGAAGTTGGTGAAATGCAGCTGCAGTAGAGATGTTTTAAGCCTTTCAAACCGGGCCCTTGGAGCCTGTTTCAATCATAGATAGCCCTGTTAAGTTTGCACTTCAAAGGTTGTGGTCCTTGTGAGAATTACTTGTTGGTATTAGCAGTTGTTACTTGGCACCATGTGATCCTAATTTCATTCTGCGCCGTAAAGTTTTGAATTCATTCATTCTCTTTCAGATTTAGGATTACTCTGCTTGTGAACATGATAATACATAATTGCTGCTGTAGGTGAAGGCTGAGAAATATTCATCGGGAGGATATTGTGACAATCACGTTAACTCTCCAAGGACACCGTCATACGATCAAGATGAAGAAGCAAATTCTCTGGTAAACACATTCTATCCATATGGTGATCTTATTTTGGAAAGGTTGCTCACATTTTGTAAATTACTACTAGGATCATAGATGAAGAGTACCATCTAGTTCCTATTTGTTTCAAGAATTATTAACCTAAACGGATGTGGGAACTCTGCAAATCATGTTTATTATTAACTCAAGCAAAAAACAACGTCGTTGTGCTTAAATATCAGAAAATCATGTTGTAGAAATGTTTGAATGACACTCCTTGCACGTTTTCTCTGCTAATATTTATATGATTTGCTCTTTTACCACCAAGAGAACTCTTCTCAGGGCCAAAGCATTAACTGTCTCATATTTATGATGCACATGTTCTTTTCTCTTTAAGATTTTCTTAAAATAAAATACAAATTCAACCAATTTTGCTTCAACATAAATTAGCAAGGATATCTTAGTTTCGTCTATTGAACAGTTCGGTAATGAGTTCGGCTCGGGAGATTACACAACTCCGGGCAGTCCAGATGACATGTTTCTCAAAGATTTAAATCCCTGCCTAACTCCAAATTATGCCAAGACAAAATCCAAGGTAACTATATTTGAGCTTAAACCAAATCTCTTCGCATTTCCTTCACTATCTAAATCTTGATTTTGAACTCAGAAATCTTATATAGTTTATATGAGTGGAAAATATTACAATAACTTATACGAGTAATCCTTGTAGGAATTTGAGGCATATAATCCCCAGGATGAGGTGTTTCAGTCCAATATGCAAAATTGCAATGGATTTAACACATATACAAGGAAGCTATCCAAAAGTTCAGACCATAGCCGATGCTCAAAGACAGGAAGTGGTTCCATTCATGCAGCTCGGAGGTCTGACGAAAGCAAATGCAACTACAGAAAGCCAATGAATCATAAACTTATCTAATACAAAGGAACTCCGAAATTTTTCTTCAGCATTTTTACTTTGTTCCGGCATCCTACTCTCTGTTACAAAATTTTGAACCTTTGTAAGGTCAGAACACTCAGTTTTCTTGTGTTATATGAGATGTACTGGCTAAATTTTCCATTTAATCGTTTTAGCCCATTTAAAGTGCTTTTTCTGAGCTTAATTAATTTTTCCCCTTGTTAATATTCCTGTGTCCAACTAACCAATTCTAAACTGGAAAGAATGTAAGCTAATACAGAAATGAACAGAAGGGGCATTCGTTAGAAACAGTGCTGTTCATAATTCATAATCTGTATAATTGTTAGAATCCCCAAAACAAACATAGGAAAGTGCCAACAACAAGAAATAACTTCCTAGCATTGAAACAATTCCATTTTTCTCAGCTTATTCCGCCATTTATCGCCATCCTGACAACCTGATAAATAACTGCAAAAAAAATAAATAAACAAAAAATAACGTCTGCCTACTATTGAATAATTATATTGTTCGGTCGCTTGAAGAATAGTATGTACTCCCAATTAATAATATTCATTTAAGCACATAGAGAAAAAGAAACTTACAGGAAAATACCATCAGAACTGCAAAGAGAACAAGAACCATGTGTGCAGGTTCCCATTCTTCTTTCTTAGATGATTGAGAAGCCAGTCCTCTCCTTGTGATGTTCTTCTCAAATTTCGCTGTTTTCTTCTCTGCCAGCCGTTTCGAAGTAGTCTGCAAATCTTTCTTACTATCAAGATTTAATGAAGTTGGAATACAAACTTGTATAAATCGCCCCTTGACATGGGGACGATAGAGAATTGGAGATGCTCTCAGCAATATTAATAAAAAAATAAATAAATTCAGAATCAGATCCCCAGGAAACTGCTATTAATCTTTGTTATCTTTTCATCCCCAGGAAATTCCAGTTGCGTCCAAGCTGTATATTTCTTGAAATAGTAATTTCGTATTTAATGCAAAAACAAGAGCATCAACCAAAAATGGAATTTACGGAAATGTAAAAATAAAATTATATTCCTTATTCTCTCTATCATAAATTGCGGCTTAAAAGAAAGGAAGAAGAAACTGAAGGGATCTTAACTGTGCATCAGAATTATCACCGCTCAGTCATCTATATTCAGACAAATTAATACAAAATTCATATATCATATTATATGGACATGGACATGGACATGGACATAGAAGAGATGAAGACATCTACCGAATTGATTCTCGTACAAAGTGAACAAGTAAAAACTAATCCTTTTTTTTTTTTTGTTGAAATCCCAGATTCATTAGCGCATGCAAAAGGAAAGTCATCGGTATAGAAAAATCTACAGTGAAGCCCCCAAGTTACCAAAACATCAATGGAGACGTAAATGAAAATGGCTTGTGTATGCGTGACAAATATGTGTGTGTGTGTGTGTATGTATGTGTGTATGTGTGTATGTATG
>CAIGRK010209171.1:0-12994 GCA_903798315.1 Fraxinus greggii
TACAACTTAAATCATTCCTCACAAGAAGTAATTTAAGTCCTGACTTATAATTCAATGGGCCCATCCAATACCCGGGTTCCACCCAATTAATCAGCAGATAGACACTCTGAATATTAGCTCGTGAGGCCTTGAATTACAGAGCTCCAGCTAACAAAATAAGTCATTAATCTAAAAGTGCAGCATCTTCATAGCTTATTCATATCAAATAACTTGGATATTGTATAATACATGCCAACACTAAGAAATAACATTCTGCATACCATTCCCAAATGACTTTGATGCTTAAGTGGATAGTCCAGAAAAAGATGTAAAAAAATTCTATCTTCATCCAAATTCTAATACATAAAGCCATATAAACGGAAGACACAATAGCGATTAACAATAACGAGAAACGGCTTTTTCAATGCTATTACTGTTGCATTTATATGCTTGTTTTAACACAACGGAACTCTGACCATAGACCTAAAACAGCAGACTTACTAGCAATTAACAATAGCGAGAAACAACTTTTAATCTGACCAATTAAATAGTGCAGTACCAAAAAATAAATAGTTGCATTCAGTATCCACCCAATTAATTTTGTTTATACATGAATAAACCAGTAAACCTTCAGGCAGGGACCGCTGTAGTGAAACTTTTATGTAAAATTGGCTTTGACCCATGGTTGGGCAAGGTGCACCAGATGGAGAGGAGGCTAACCCATGTGGTCCGCGATTGTGGGATGAAATCGGACCCTGTTGTGCGGACTTCACGACTGTCATTCTTCTAGGATGAAATCCGAACATTGCAGGGTTGGAGGTGATAGAGGGGAGTGAGGCGAGGTTGTTGGTGGTGGAATCCGACGCTGAGGCAAGGTTGTTTCTGTTGATTCTTCCAATTGGTGGTGGAATGATGGGAGGTGATAGAGGGGAGTGAGGTGAGGTTTGTGCTGATTCTTCCAATTTTGAGTTTTCATAGGGCGTTTTCCTCGTTTTCAACATTTTTGAGTTTTTGGCTTGAAAACACTCAAAATGACCAAATGGTCGTTTTGAATTTTCTATATAAATTTTTTTTTTGTTTTCAAAAATGCGTTTTCAAAAAGAGGGAAGAGAACGCGTTTTCAGTGTTTTGGAAACTCGAAAACAGAAAACGGCAAAGAGAATGAAGCCTACTAGTTTGATGAATTTTCATATACCCCCTTTAGCACATATATGTTCTGTGAGCCACTCGTGCTTATTGTTTAAAGAATAAATTAGATTTTGTTGTCCATTAATTATCAGCCTTGTGGGGGTCTGTAGACTTTAGGCATTCCGGATAAATTTGATAATTTTTATTTTTCATGTGCAGTCTTCGAAGTTCCAATTGAGCTTACTGTACAGCGCCAACAGTCCACCAGGCCCATTCCTTATATACTGGTCAAATGTGCAGATTTTCTTGTATTATCAGGCAAGTTGATATAAACAAAATTGTGGAATGGGTGAATCCAAGGGCATAACATTCAGATGCTGAGGTTGAACTTCTACCATTTTGTTGTTTCAGGACTGAACTCACATGAGTTGTTCAAGGCACAAGGAAACAAAAAGGTTATTAGGCAGTTAGTTTCCCTGTATAATCAAGGTACCGTTACAAGTATTCAAGCTTGAGTGGACTTCATAATATTTGCATTGCTCTGGTTTACTATGTTGTCTTTGTTTCCATGTTCAGACTCAAATGCGTCCCTACCAGAGGGTGTAGATCCTGTTAACATTGCAGCTCTTATTAAGTGTTACATTGCAAGCCTTCCTGAGCCATTAACGACCTTTGAACTCTATGGTGAAATTAGAAATGCTCGTTCCAGCATGCATGTAATGAGAAATACATTGAAAAGGCTTCCAACAGTTAACTATATGACGCTGGAACTAGTTACTGCTCTGCTACTTCGAGTTAGCCAGAAGTCTTTTCTTAACGAGGTAGATTGCATCTCTATCTCACTCACTCAAGACTCAGACATTTCATCATCTGGCTGTGTGGATGTGTAAGTTTTTTATGGGTTAGGCCCTAATCGCTAATTTGGATAGAGAATAATAGGGCAATCCAATGTGTATGAATGCAAATATACCCTATATTATGTCGATCCACAATGGAGGGGATAACCATACATTATGATTAGATGCAACCTTTTTCCATCTGTTTTTCCCTTTTCTAATTGTGAGGACATCTATTTCGGAATTAGCTTCTCCAACTTCTGGTCTTCCATTGGATATGTATTTTATAATTATAGGCAACAAGAGTAGCTATACCTGTCTTGTAAATCATGTATTTTATTTTTTATGAAGTTTCTATCACATGAAGTATTTGTTAGTTCATTTTAACTGGATAAAAATGCTAATCCATTATTGCAAGCTTTTTGCAGATGGATGCTCGAAGCCTTGCCATGGAAATGGCCTCTATTATTATGTGGCAGAAGGGACAGAAACCAGAGCATTATAAACAGTTATGGAACAATCCACTAAAGGTTGATTCTAATAAAAATGTTGATTCTGTCTCGAACTACACCAAAATGGACATGCCTAAAGGTGATTTGCAGTTTAAGCATTTCATTTCCGTATATGCTATGTACTGTTATTTAGTAGCTCATCTTCTGTGGGGTGTGGATAAGGAACTGCGCAGAAGTTCAATTATGAACTCTTCATATTTCTTAAAAGAGTACATAAATAAATAAAAGGTGTCAATATCATTCTTGAAGACTCCAATATATAAAACCTCACCTTCCCTGTAACACACACTCATTTGTAGGTTCATTAAAAGCCACAAAAGTTTGAAAATAAATTGGATAACTAGTTACTTGAAATTTAGAGAAGAGTCATAAAAGTTTACTGAATGAAACAAAGCTTTTACCTTCTCCCATAGGAATGCCCGCTAACATGCACTTTTTTATATACGGTACATGTGTTGCTCTAAATTGATGTAGCTATTCAATACTTTCGGTGAAAAGTATGAAGATATTTTGTGTGTTCATGTCAATGGAACAAACAGTTCCAAAAACTACAGGAGAAAAAATAAACTACTGGAAAGGATGACTTGGGAACTTAATTATTTTTATCGGTCGAGTTCTATATCCCCAATTAAGTGATGATGGAATTTACAAGTCCTATAAGTTGATGAAATCTCAATCTGCGCCCCCTTGCCATAATTCTAGTTTGAGATAAGCAAAAACTTGTCTGTCAGTTCAGTGTGGTTTATAAAAGTTTCAGGAAGAAATACAATGTTACCAAATATGAAGAAGTGTGAGAACTAGAACTGAAGACTGGAATGATGAAAGCCTTGTAACTAATTATAAATCTAATCTCAAATTTTGTTTCTATGCATGCAGAAGACGAGAAGAGCATGGATGCATCATCCTCCATTCCCTTGGACGATGGGTTGCCAGTTGATTTTGCAGCTATTGAAGTTATTCAGTGCTTAATTGAACATCACAATGCGATTTTCACAGATGCTCATGAAACTTTCTGGAGATAATAACATCCTGGAAGCAATAACTAGAATTGTCCATTAAATCCTGCAATGGGAAGTTTGTTTCACTTTGTAAATGTTTATTTTTTTTGTATTTTTCACGTACATGCAAACTCCATATTCTTCGATAATCATTGCATGATTGAACTCTGTACCGAAAAAGGATAAATGTGTACATTTAAGTTTACAAAAGCTAGTGTTTGATATATTTATTAGACCCCTTGCACAAAATAGTGAAAAAAGATTAACTAGTAGTATTTCTTTTTTTTTTTTTTTGGGAAATATAGGACTATATTTAATGGATGAACGAATGACTATTCTACAATACATAAAGTAATTTAAAACTTGGAGCCTAATAAACCATTTATCAACAGAAAATAATCAGAGACTTAATCCATAAGAAAAGAGACGCTAAACCAAGGAAAGGACTGATCTGTTTGCTGAACAATATTCAGCAAACCAGCAACATGAGTTAAGAGGAGTAGAGAATGCTGAATAATAATTTCATTCATTCAATTCACTTACAATTATGAAGGCTCAATTACAAATATATAGAACAAATTCTAACAAAACTATACAAGTGTCAAAAAACTGTTGGCACACTTATTATACATAACTAACAATAAAAGAATTGGAATCTACTCCTCTCCAGCATGTGCGTCTGTTCCCTGTAGTGCATTTTCTGTTGATGAATCTTCTAGGCCCTTCTTGATTGTTCCAGCTTGCAACCTTCAGCTTGTGACCAAGTGTAATCTTGAATTTCAATAGTCTCCCTCAAGATGGAGAGTAGATGTCTTCTACTCCCATCTTGATCAAATGAGAATAGAAAACATTAGATGTGAGAGACTTAGTTAGTATATCAGCTATTTGTTCACCAGTCCTAACATGCTTCGTAACAATGCTTCCTTCCTGTAGTTTTTCACACATCAAATGACAATCTAACCTGACGNCATTTTCTGTTGATGAATCTTCTATGCCCTTCTTGATTGGCTAGTTTGCAACCTTCCGCTTGTGACCAAGTGTAATCTTGAATTTCAATAGTCTCCCTCAAGATGGAGAGTAGATGTCTTCTACTCCCATCTTGATCAAATGAGAATAGAAAACATTAGATGTGAGAGACTTAGTTAGTATATCAGCTATTTGTTCACCAGTCCTAACATGCTTCGTAACAATGCTTCCTTCCTGTAGTTTTTCACACATCAAATGACAATCTAACCTGACGTGCTTCGTTCTTTCGTGAAATACCGGATTAGCAGCTATGTGTAAAGCTGCTTGATTATCATAGAACAACTTTTCCGGCTGTGAATTAGACACCTGCAGATCATCAAGTACGTATTTAGCCATGTTGATTCACAGCAAACAGCAGCCATAGCCCTGTACTCTGCTTCTACTGAGGACTTTGAGACTGTGCTTTGTTTCTTGGGTTTCCAAGATATCAAAGATGAACCAATGAACACACAATACCTAGTTACTGTTCTAGAATCCGGACACCCCCCAATCTGAATCACTATATGCCTTAACTTGTAAATTGGAGGATGAAGGAAACAATAGTCCTTGGCCTCATGATCTTTTGACATACCTAAGCACCTTATGTGCAGCATTCATATGTGGTACTCTAGGTGACTGCATATATTGGCTCAACAAATTCACTGAATAAGATATATCAGGCCTGGTAACTGCTAAATAGAGCAGCCTCCATATCAACCTTCTGTACGATGCAGGATCAGCAAGAATCTCTCCATCATCTTTGGACAGTTTGGTGTTTTGATCAAGTGGTATTTTGGCTGGAGTGGCCCTATTGGTTCTTGTGTCTGCTAAGATGTCTAATGCATACTTTCTCTGGCAAATTTGAATTTCCTTTGCTGAACGAGCCACCTCTATTCCAAGGAAATACTTCAAGTTTCCCAAATCTTTAATATTGAACTTATTATCAAGTGTAACCTTAAGTGAGTTGATAATCTCCTCATCATTTCCAACCATTATTATGTCATCTACGTAAACTAACATGGCTGTAAATGAGTCACCCGAGCTCTTTGTGAATAGGCTATAATCAGCATTGGATTGGTGGAAAAAATCCCCGATTGATGATGAAGGCTGACAACTTCGAGTACCATTGTCTAGACGCCTGCTTTAAACCGTACAAACTTTTATTAATTTTGCAAACCTTTGAGCCCCCATCAACACAATAACCATGAGACACTTTCATTTAGACCTCTTCCTCCAAGTCCCTATGTAAGAATGCATTATTCACGTCAAACTGATGTAAGTACCAATTCCTTGCTGCTGCTATTGCAAGCAATGTTCTCACAGTCACTAACTTTGCCACAGGTGAGAATGTCTCATGGTAGTCTATTCCCTCCAACTGAGTGTATCCCTTTGCCACCAACCTTGCCTTATACCTTTCAACTGTTCCATCAGCATAGAAGTTTACTTTATAAACCCATCTACATCCTATAAGTTCCTTTCTAGGTGGCAAATCTGTCACAATACATGTCTGATTTAACTCAAGAGCCTTTATCTCAGCCTGCATTGCTTCACACCACATAGGATTTTTGATAGCTTCTTGGTAAGTAGTAGCTTCTGATTGTGCTAGTATAGATGAGGCAAGGACTTTGTACTTATTAGATATTCTGTGATGTGAAAGTGTTGCACACAGAGGAAATGGTTTACCTGAAGCTGCAACACCTTTCTTCTTGTTGGACTCTTGAGAATGAGTGAGTGAGGATGTTTGTTGACAAATGAAATCTTGCAGGTAAGTTGTTGTTCTTCTACTTCTATCAGATCTTTGTGGCATATGTGAAGTCTCTATAACATTAGGCGAGGAATCAGGTCCAACAGAAGGTTCATTGGCTTCAGAAGATTCTATGTTCTGACTAGGATTTTGTTCTGGCTCAGCTTGTGATTGGAAATTGGAATCATGAGGATAGTTTGAGTTAATATTGCTTGGCTAAAGATATGCTAAGTCTGCATGACCAGGTAGTTTATGAGAGGGATTTGACACATGATCATCAGCCTTTTTCACTAGACTCTCTGCAAGGGAATATCTACTCATGGAAAACCACATTTCTTGATAGGAAAATTTTATTGGTTTCCAAGTTCAGTAACTTGTAACCTTTGGTCCTAAAAGGATATCCCAAGAACAAACATCTCTTTGCCCTTGAATCAAACTTATGTCTGTTATACACTGATGTAGTAGCAAAGGCAAGGCAACCAAACACCCTAAGGCTGGAATAACATGGCTTAATTTTAAAAAGGACTTCAAAGGGTGTTCTATTATTAAGTATGGGAGTAGGTGTCCTGAAAAACTGCTGTAAGGACACAGTCATTCCAATATAGCATAGGCAGCCCATTTTAAAATTTTAATGCCCTAACAACATTTAAAATATGTTGATGTTTTCTTTCAACAATTGCATTTTGTTGGGGAGTCTCCACATACGTTGTCTGATCTATTATTCCTTTTTTAGAATAAAATTGTTTTAAGTTAAACTCCACTCCATTAACTGTTCTGATGACTTTAATCTTGGAATGAAATTTTGTTTCAATCATAGTATAAAAGGTTTGCAAAATGATCGAGGCATCAGACTTTAATTTCAACAAGTAAATCCAAGTGCACCGACTGTGGTCATCAACAATGGTGAGCAAATATTTTGATCCATCATGAGCAAGGTTAGTACAAGGCCCTCACAGGTCACAATGGATCAAATCAAAACATTTTCCAGACCTTCTTTGGTTAATACTGAAAGGTAACCTATATAAGTTTGCTAAGGGACAGATAGAACAGGGGATCTTTGTGCCTTTTGCTCCAGAGTCATGGTGTAAATTTGCTAAGTGTAACCTAGAATCTGAGGGATGACCTAATCTAAAATGCTACAGATCAAAACCTTCTTTATTGGGAATACTGGAGGTGGACAAAACGGCTTTGTTAACAAGCCTTAGTAAGTCATGGATCCGGATTGTAGAAGACACTTCTCCTTTCACCAACTGATACAATCCCTGCTTGACTTTACCCAGACCAATCGTCCTCCAAAATTGAAAGGTCCTGCACATAACATGAATTAGAAGTAAACATGAGACAACATTTTAATGTTTGAGAAAGCTTTCTGCCAGAGAAAAGATTAAAGGAAAATGATGGTACCCACAAAATATCATGAAGTACTAAGTAATCTGTAAGTTTAACACTTCCTACATGAGTAGCCATTGTTATATCCCCATTAGGTAGAGTCATATGTTGAGATATTTTGGATTTAATGACTGTGAGAAATGAAGCCGAGCATACCATATGGTCTGTAGCCCCAGTATCTACAACCCAAGGTGTAGTTAAGTTAGGCTCAACCTTTGTGTTGTAAGCTGGCAAACACATATAAGTACCAGAAATTTTGGATGTATCAATGTGCTTTGTGATGAGTGCATGGGATTCACTGGTTTGTGGTTTCAGCAAGGCTACCAGCTGTGAATATTGCTCTTCAGTTAAACTGACTTGATTTATGTCACTAATCTGCTCCTATACAGGTTCCAAAGGAGTAGCATTATGGTTTGCAAAAATGACATTTTCCCGTGTTCTTCCATGCAGCCTATGACCTGGTGGATATCCATGGACTTTGTAACAATTATCTATGCTATGGCCTGGCATTTTACAATGAGTGCAGATTGGTTTATCCTTATTTGCCTTAAAATACCTATCCAATGAGTGGCCAGACATCTTGCAAAAAGTACAATAGTACTTCTTCTGAGGTCCTAGATTACCTTTCTCCCCAACACTTCTTGATACCAGCGCCATTCGTTCAGTGGTAGGCATATCAACAGATATACCTCTTCTCTTCTCTTTCTGCTAGATTATGGAATACACTTCATTTAGTTTTGGCAAAGGCTTTATCAGTAATATCTGTGCCTTGAGACCTTTGTAAGAGTCATTGAGCCCCATAAGGAACTTCATTACCCAATCTCTTTCTTGACTCTCAACCACTGCCGTCAATCCTCTACAGGTACGGTTGGGAATGGACTCATAGTTCATTAGCTCATCAAGTAGTGTTTTAAGCCTCGAAAAGTAAGTACTTACTGTGTCTTAACCATGTTTCAGTGCTGCAATGCCTTGCTTGACTTCATATATTCTAGGGGCATTTTGTTGGGCTAGACGTTGCTCCAACTCCAACCGTATTTGGTGTGCTGTTTCAGCATAGAGAGTACTTGCCTTTATGTCAACTGACATGGTGTTTTGCATCCAGAGATAATAATATCATTGCAACGAAGCCAATGTTCCATTAAATGGTTATCTACATGGGTTGGCTCACATGTGCTGCCATCAATGAAACCCAGTTTGTTCTTAATCCGAAGAGCTCTTTTCATGGACCTTGCCAAGAGTGGTAATTGGTAGAGTCCAATATTTGAGTTACCAACAATGCTCCTGAGTTCTCATTATCTCCAATAAAGTATGGGCTGCTAGGAAGAGATGGATTGCTTTGATTTGTATTTGGATTTGTATTTTGGTTTTGATTTGTATTAGAATCGACACTATTGCCTTCATTTTCAACCATCACTGCTTCGATACCATATAAGAAAAGAGAAACTAAACCAAGAAAATGACTGATCTGTTTGCTGAACAATATTCAGCAAACCATCTAACCAGCAACACGAGTTAAGAGGAGAAGAGAATGCTGAATAATAATTTCATTCATTCAATTCACTTACAATTATGAAGGCTAAATTACAAATATATAGAACAAATTCTAACAAACCTATACAGGTGTCAAAAAACTATTGGCACACTTATTATACATAGCTAACAATAATAGAATTGGAATCTACTCCTCTCCAGCATATGCGTCTGTTCCCTGTAGTGCATTTTCTGTTGATGAATCTTCTATGCCCTTCTTGATTGTCTAGTTTGCAACCTTCAGCTTGTGACCAAGTGTAATCTTGAATTTCAATAACCCAAATAAGGAATCAGGCATCCTTTTACAGAGATTCCCAATTAGAATAAAATTGGCTGATTTCAAACCGATGAGAGCTTGTATATAATATGCCTTTTACACAGATGCATCAAAACATCTGTTAAAGTGAAAATCAGCTAATGAACTGTTGATTGAATTTTTTTTTCATGAAAACCAGTTTAGAAACAAGCAATTTGTGGAATTGCATTCATCTTTCAGAAGCATTACATTTAGCTAGCGAGATAAGCTCTGATGAAAAGGTGCCACTGTCGCTCAAGCAAGAGGACAGTGACAGGCTAGCGACAGCAAATGTTACGACATTTGGGAAAGGTTGTTGGGTTTGTGGCGCGACATTTCAATCACAACATTTCCTCTTCTATATAAAGGACCATTTGGATGTCTATTATACATCCCATATCATTTGCATTGAGCATAACATCAAAACTCTAGCAAAGTACTTTTCAAAAGTCATTCTAAAATTGTTTTTGTGTAGAGAGAAAATTTCGTTCTAAATTCATTGTTGCCTGTGATTGTATCTTGGGAGACAAGTGCTGTAATCCGTTAGCATCATTGCGGAGGCAATATTGTGTTAAAGAGAAAGTGTTTTCATTTGCCTCATATTTTGTTTTCCTTTTTATTTTCTTCTTCTTACTTTCTTTCTTTAAATTTTAATTATGCTCCTACAAATTAAACTTGAATATTTCCTTGTCTTGAATATTGTTTGAAAAATGAAGATATATTTGAGATAGAGTTTTTTGATCCATCCGTTATTTCTCCTCCATAGTCCAGTTGTGGGTATCTTGTCAAATTCCAACAACGCATCTTCCAAATTCATATGAGCTAGTACTACTTGTATCTTTACTTGCCATAAAGAGAATCTTCTATTAATAACGGAATATTATACTTCATTGTTTCCATCACGAAAAATCTCGATCTTCCCCAGAATTTCAACGCCAAAAGCTCTTATACCAATTTGTTGTAAACTAGAATGCTCTGATACTAATACATTGTGAAAAACAGATGAAACTGAATTAATCTAATACCAAATTGTTGGAGAAAATAAGATATTATAGCCACACTATGAAGTAAAGATTACAAAAACTCAAAAAGAAAAAAAAAATATAATTTGCAGAGAATATAAATTTTATTATAATATGGAGAAAGAATACAAAAATTATTTGTTTACAATATTTCCCACTTCTTATTAAATGATAATGAAGAGCAAACTATATATATTGAACAAATAGAGGACGTCCAAACCCTTATAATAGAGTTGTAGTTGAAGCAGATGCCAAAAATGGAGTCCAAAACGGAAAAGAAGACAAACAGCATAACTAGTACCGCGATGCCACTTTTCAGGCGCTGCAGCGGCGCTGGCTTCGTTGACGCAAACACCTTCCAAAAATGTTTTTCTTTATTCTAAAGTCCTCCTCAAGTCCAACACAATTTTTACTTCCAATTGACTTCCAACTAGAATTTCAATTAGAATTCGCTAAGTAAATTTAAATGAGACTTCAACAATATCATTCCAAATAGATTTTTTCTTAATATGAACTATAATTTGAACTTCCAATTATCTTCAACAAAAAATTCAAGCCACGCCCAAATTCTAACAATCAGTAATCCCATATGATGACCTCATGTATTTATATACCCAAAAATTAGGGAAAATTGTGGTCAAATCGCATTCCAAAAAGAATTCCACTCAAATAGGAAAATAAGATATTTAGAGCCGAGGTCGTGAGTTTTGCATGTTATCCAATTAGCTCCCCAAATTCTTCAATTATTCATCCCACTTCCTTAATTGCAACATAAGTCCTTCATCTTGAAATCCTTATAATTTTCTCCTCGTCATTCCAAAATCATAAAATATTGATTCAATGCCAGTTCCGAAAGTTTATAATTTGAATCCAAACTTTTCAATTGACGAATTGTCTTCAATCACTTCGAATCAACTTTAATTAAGTCACAAATAGCCCTTTTCACGCCAATTCTATCCAAGCTCTACAATTAATAAAATTTACACAAATTTCATAATCTCCATGCTTACTACGTTTATAGTCTCAGTTTGTTTCTCTATTTGTAGAAGATGGGGATAGCATAGATCCCAACACCTTCCATTCCATTGAATGATTTACTACCAAATTAATGATTCTGGTGCAATTGAAGTTATTCAGTTCTTTGTTGAACATCTATATGCATTTCTAACACGATGGAATGATTTAATATATATCATGCTCAATTTTTTGGATGGATTGGTCGACTGTATGACCAACAAGGCGATTTTAAGAATTGTCCATAAAAATTATACACGTAAACTCAATTGCACGTGCATTAGCCATTGCATGCATGGTTTGAACTTTTTATTGAAACAAGGGATTTGTGGACACGTAACTTTGCACAAGTTAGTGTCACTACAACAAAAATGGTCTTTTGCAACACATAAAAGACAACATTCGATAATTGAGTATTGTTAAATGTGTCTATCGCAATATTCTAATAAGTGAATATTGCAATTGGTTAATATAATTGAGATTTGGTAATATTTTTTAAAATGTTGATAATATTGCCTTTTGTGTAACGTTTATTGAGTGTTGTCAAAAGTTTTATTTATTGCAACGTTTAGAAGGTGTTGTAAAAAATCGTTCAATAGCAACGTTTACTGATCGTTGTGGATACTTAGATATATAATCTTCCGCAACGATCGTGTAATGTTGCAAAAGGGGTATTTTTTGCAACGTTTTATAAATGTTACAATAAAGGTAAATTTATCGCAATGTTTATTAGACGTTGTTAATATAATTGTTCAGACTAACTTTTCGTAACACTTGTTAAGCGTTGTTAATATAGACGTTTCACAATGTATATTGAATTTGTTAATAAGTTTAAATAGGCTAACATTTTGCAGCGTTTATAAAATGTTGCAAAATATGATTTATACAATTTTCTGCCCATTTAAAAGAGTCCATCACATTCCAACTCAACAGCCACCAAAATTATAAACGTTGCAAAAATATGTATACAATTTTTTGACCCATTTAAAAGAGTCCATCACATTTCAACCCAATGACCCACAAAAAACTCACACGAACTCACAACTGCAGAAGCTAACTCCAAGAACCCTAACGCCCCAACAGTATAAACGTTGCAAAAATATGATTTATACAATTTTCTGGGGGATTTTTGTAATTGGCCTGTTTGACTAGCCTTTTTGATTTTTCTATTAAAAAGTCTATTTTATCCTTAATGAAATGAATCTTATATATTGCAAGATACATCCTTGTCTTTTAGAATAATTTTAAGCTTAGTCCTTATCTTATATTTCTTTCGTTTCTAATCTTAATANCCATTTAAAAGAGTCCATCACATTTCAACCCAATGACCCACAAAAAACTCACACGAACTCACAACTGCAGAAGCTAACTCCAAGAACCCTAACGCCCCAACAGTATAAACGTTGCAAAAATATGATTTATACAATTTTCTGGGGGATTTTTGTAATTGGCCTGTTTGACTAGCCTTTTTGATTTTTCTATTAAAAAGTCTATTTTATCCTTAATGAAATGAATCTTATATATTGCAAGATACATCCTTGT
>CAIGRK010209177.1:0-11081 GCA_903798315.1 Fraxinus greggii
TTTCCCTCAAGACGGTTTGTGAATTCAAGACACCCATCTTACCTAAGAACATCTAGAATCTAGCTCTCCTTAAGCCTTTGTGAACAAATCTACAAGTTGGTTTTGCGCTGAAAAATACATGGTCTCGATGTCTCCTGCTTGCATCCTTTCCCCCATCAAGTGACAGTCTAATTTTATGTATTTCATGTTTCACCCTTCCGTTTCACGGGATTACTGGCTATATGCATGGCTGCTTGATTGTAACAGGTAGAAGTACAGCCTTATGATGATGAGCTCCCATATCAATCAGCATCTTCTTGAGCTAGATTATCTCACAAACTGTTGCAGCCATAGCCCTGTACTCTGATTAAGCTGATGACTTTGAAATGGTATGTTGTTTCTCTAAACGCCAAGATATCAAGGTTAGAAGCCTTTGAGTTCAAGGCAGAATCTGCAGCAAAAAATAATGCACGATTAATAATTTATTAAGTGGAGAGGAATTTTTTAAATTCGTCCCACTTGACTCAGGCACATGTCTTAACTATTTTTCAAATTGTTATGTTATTACAATATCAAACATTCATTTATATTGTTAACATTCATTAACAATACTCTCATGTCCTCTTCTTTCAACAAACAACTCTTCCACAATCAGTTCTCCTTTTAACAATGAAGAGTTATTTTTCTACGTGAAATCTGTAAAACAGAAAATTGGAGAAGAATACAAGTACGATGTCATCTTCGTTATAGACCCATCTTCAACAATAGATGACTATTCAAAAAACCTTCATGTCCAAACCAAAACCATGAGTGGCACCCTATAATCTGCTATGAGACTTCAAAGCTGACCTATATGAAAAACCACATGTCATATAGTTTCAAATGGAGAAAATGAAAATCATAAGAAATTGTAAATGCACATCAGTTCTAAGTAGACTTATGGTGAAAATAACTTCTTCTTACAGTTTATTTGTATAATCGTCTATATTTACTTATCGGTTCCACAACACCACAACCTTGGTTTTCTTCTTCTTAAAGCAATTAGCAGAAGACCAAATGACAGAACCATAGTAAACATACTATTAGCAAACCTCCATAAAGGTATATACTCTACTGAACTGGGATAGTCGCCTTTTGGAATACGAAACTCATCCATAAGTCCCTAAATATTGATCATAAGAAAAGTCATTGGTTAAACCTTGAATTACCATCAGCAAATGATTGTTCAAGGTATCAATGGCCCATTCTTCAAATCCAATATTCTGCTCCAAATGGGTATTGAAAAAATGTGTCTTCACCCTCTTCTTCCTTTTCCAAATTTCACGCCCAACACTCTTTAATTCCTCCAGCCATCGTCGAGATTTGAAGGAGGGAGCAGACAGTCCTTTCCCAAATTTCTCGTCCAACACCCTTTAGTTCCTCTAGCCATCATCATGATTTGACTTCTTGAAACCCTAGCAATACTACCACCAAGAATCGCACGAAAATTATTATCGGTGTAGATTCCCTGTCATTCACTCTATATTCTTGAAGGTTTGATTTCTTCCCTTCTACCCCTTTCTCTGTGTATATAGGCATCCATTTATATTAATTCGTTTCAATTACATGTTGCTTTGTATACTGGATGCTATGTTAGGTCAATGATTTGAAGGAGGGAGCAGACAGTCGGTTTGATTAAATTTGGTTTTACCTATTATATTATTTCTATACTTTTTGTTTCTTTTAATCCCAATTCTCTGATGGATATTTTAAATCTTTTTGTGGTTTTTTGTTATGTGGCATCTATTTATTTGCATCATAGGATTTCATCAAATAATGAAACTATATGATTACTCTAGGGAAAAAAACGAACGTCTGGTGGTGTCTCTGTACCGTACAGAGACATCGTGTCTTCTCCGTGCGCTCAGGGAGGTGTCACTCCATGCGAGCACAGAGACGGGAGCTTTTCTCATTTTTTTTTTTACTGCAGTGCTAAACGCTAAAGTTTCAAGATAAATTGTATATAGATTAGATTAGAAAGGAGTGAGATTTTTCCCATAGGACTTTCTCTAGGTTATATTGATTGGTAGGCTTTCTACCTTTCTGCACATTGCAATAACTCAGACATATATTCAAACCGATGGCATATATTTTACTAAACTCTATGTTAAAGAAGTTAGGTGTATTCTTTGTTTATAAATTTGCTTTTGTTGTGCTGTCTTCTCACATTTTATTTTATTTTTATTGTATTTAATTATTTGTATTATGCATGTTGCTGATGTTGAGAGTTGTGAGCTAGAAAAAAAAAGTATTGCACAGCGATTTGTGCTCAATTAAAAGGATCTTCGAATGCATGACATAGAGAATTATATGCCCAAGTACGAGAATTGCGTAATGTATGTCGACAACAATTGTATGTTCAGAAAAGAGTGCATCGAGCTATACAATATCAGGATTCCAGAACAAAAGCAACAATAGTAGGAGAGGGTAATTCTACAGATGCAGCGGCCTGTGAGTTTTTTTTTTTTTTTCTTTTATTCTATTGATAATTTTTTTTGTGTACATTTAATCTTTGTATTGGTTAATTATATTACTTCGTGTGTGAAAGCACTACAAAAAAGTTGAAAAGAATTGGGATGGTTGCTGCAACTATCCATCGTTTTATTTAGAAAAATTAACTTATGAAACAAAAAAGAATGGTTTTGTTTGCATAATATAAAGCTTTGTTTGCATAATATAAAGCTGAGCCAACAGATGGGCGAATCATAGAGTTATTGGGAAGTGAGACGGCAGCAATTCAATAACCCGAAAACGAAAACAGACAAACAGAACTGACGGTGACACGCTTTCTGTTACTCCGTAAATCTCATCAGCCGAATTTCAAGTTTAATTTTCGATTGGGTTCTGTAATTCAGAATTCAACATAAAAAAGTAGAAATCAGTCCAATCTTTAGCGGATAATCATGTACAGATTACAATCTTGCACGCAGTTGAGAAATAAGGGCGCCCGGTATGCTCTTTTTAATTGGGTCATCTCTTGTAATCGATCGAGGTACCAATTCTATGCCCCTTTTCTTTCTTAATTGTCACTGTATTTTTATTTATGCTTTTTAAATGATAATAAAGAGTGAAAATTTTTTGGGTTCTTGTCAATTTGAAGAAATGGGTTTTTTCATAATCAAAGATTTAATTTTGAGATGCATAATAAGAATTGAGGAACTGTAGGGAGAATTCTATGGCACTGGACATGAAAAGAAAATTCTCGTCCACTTCATTATAGAGTTCTATCCAATACTGTGTACAAAACATGGACTAATGGAACTGATTTATGTGAATTCTGATTTTTCAGAATGTCATCAACCTCGTTTTTGGACTATTACAAAACGGTACTCTTGTAGTGGAATTTGGATAGTTATTCCAAAGATTTTATTGTCCCTTGCACGAAAAAGAAAAATGGCAGTTGGATACTGTGGATCACGACACTTTTTTAAGTGTACGGATGTTTGTTATAAAGAGTTTTATTTGTCTTTAAGTGATGATTTGAAATAAGTGAAATAAATGCAAATATTTGCATTTTCCTCTATTTCAGCGTAAAACATATTGATTTCTCTTGGTGTGGTGGCGTATGCTTCTTTGATCAAATATGTATAACCAGTGTGGGAATAATTCTGCTAGAGAGGGTGACGAAAGGGAGAGGAGGACAAAAGTTAATTTAGTGTAATGTGGTTGTAAAGAATATGATTGTTCTGGATCTTTTTGCGGATGTGGCGATAGTTCAACTGGATCGAGGGAAAAGGACTAATGTAAATTTTTGGGGAAATTAGGCTGTCATCGGTGTTTTGTTCACATATACACTTTGCAGTACTGTCACTCTCATTTTTTTCCCTACTTACGTTGCTAATTTTAACTGTAAACGACTTCTTATATCTTTATACAATGCAGACTCCATTCCCTACAATTTGCCACAGTGAAAACTGAGGAACTATCAGGTTCTCAACCAGCTGAAGTACAAAATTTGGGTATGTGATACAATTGTAGCAGCTAGTCTTATTTATTTGCAAAAATGATTCAGTTAATAATACAAGGAAATTATTTGTTATCATTGTCTACTATATACGAGTTACATGTAGTTTCTATTGACAAATGAGTTAAATGGTTAATGGTGTTATAAGTTATGTGTTGCTAACATTTTTGACGTGATGAAGTGATGTGTCGGCTAGAATTTGAGCAATAATTTTGCATTATATGTGACACTCGAACAATCAATGGTGTGAATGAAATGGTTGTTGTCTATTACAGTGCAGGGAAAATGGACGAGGTCTTCTAATTGGAATACAATTGTGGATCCTTTAAATGGGGAACCATTCATCAAAGTGGCAGAAGTAGATGAAACAGGGTTACAGGTAAGCCACATGAGCACATCATAAAGTGATTGCTTTGAATTTCTATAAAAAGAAACCTTTTTTATCGATCATGTAGATATATAATGCTTGTTTGATATTACTTTTAAGTGCTTATAAGTAGTGAATTCTACGAGATGTGTAGATAATAAATGGGTAAAAGTAAACGAGTATGTGAATAAAAATAAGAGTTTGATCAACTTATAAGCAATTGTAAGCTTTATCAGACATGTAATAATTGGTCGATTGTGGCCTCCAAACTATTGGAGCCTGTCATACTTATGTTTATTTTCTTTTTACCAAAATCTCTCAATTATAGAAGTTCTTTTTATGGAAAAGTCTTTTACGCTTCATAACTCGTGCAGCCATTTGTAGAGAGCTTGTCGAAGTGCCCTAAACATGGTTTACATAATCCATTCAAAGCACCAGAGAGGTTCGTCTAGTTTTATTTCTTTTTCTGTGACACAGTACTTATTTTTTTCGTTCTTCAATTTAATCTATGGATTATTATACTATTATATCTTTTCTTAGTAACTCTAGTTAAGGAATTAAGATTGATTTTTCAAAAAAATACTGACACGACACGTTGATTAAATTATTTAAAATTCTTCATTTATATAGTATAAATTTAGTTTTTATACTTGTTATTAATTTTTCTTGTCAAATTTTTTTAAATATTAGTACATATTTATTGTTTAATAATAACTTTGAATTAAAAATATATAATTTTTTTTAATAAAAAAAAAATACCATGACAGAGTGTCCAAAGAGTGTCGGCATCCAACACGTGTCCGACATGGACACACTATTCTAATTGAAGTGTCCGTGCTACATAGTATATACTATAATGTTTTTTAATTTTTGATGTTATATTCCTGAAAATTGGTATAACTTCTGAAAGACCAATGTTTCTCAGGTACCTCATGTTTGGAGACATATCAGCTAAGGCAGCTTACCAGCTTTCTCTGCCTGAGGTGAAATACTTAAATATCCTGGATAATTAAACACTTGAAAAAAAATGTTATATGTCGAACTCTCACTTCAATAGTTACATTTCTAGGTTTCTGATTTTTTTTCAAAGTTGATACAAAGAGTGGCTCCAAAGAGTTACCAGCAGGCTCTTGGAGAAGTTTATGTCACTCAGAAATTTCTCGAAAATTTCTGTGGTGATCAGGTAAGTGACATTTGACCTGTTGAATGCTTGGTTTTTATTCAACCTACGGAGAACAGAACAGTCTCATTAACTACGGCGTCTGCAATTTAATTGCTTTTGACTGAAGTATGTTACTGGTTTTGTTTAGTCAGAGACTTAAATAACAGACGAAATATGATTACTCTTCTCTGTTTCAAATTCCTTCTCTTCTCTCAACTGATCTTTTCGTTCAATAATGCTACAACTTCTACAAGATCAGACATAATCTCATCTCAAATGGGTTTAGCTAGGAAGTCTCTTTTGATTAATATCTGTAAATAGTCCAATCTCATTTTAGATTTCAAATATTTCATTGACTTGACTTTGAATTCCTCTGGCAGGTTCGTTTTCTGGCCAGGTCGTTTGCAGTACCTGGTAATCATTTGGGACAGCAGAGCCATAGTTTTCGCTGGCCTTATGGCCCTGTAAGTCAATATTGATAAAATTTCTGATTAGTATTAATTGTTATATGTAAAAAATACTGGCAGTTGTGCGCATTGGATAAATTAAATTGTGTAGCTACTATTGGTAAAAATGGAGAGCTTCACTGAAAATGACTATACTCGCATCTCCTCTCATGAGTCATGTTTACTGTGATGTACTGTTGTCCTTTTCCTTAAGATCGCATTTAAATAATGTTACAATCTTGTGGTATAATATACAATTATGCCCTGAAGCTTTAGAGACCTAATCTGGAGTATTACCATTATGCCTGAAACAGTATTAACAAAATGCTCATGTTGGTGGGAGTCACGTATAAAGAATATGTTAAACTGGTCTCTTAATAGATATTAACTGCAGTCAGATTTCATTTTCATGTATCCTGCAGCATTATGTAATAATAATTTTGGACTTCTTGCAGCTCTCTGCTTGCTTAGTTAAGTTTCTAATATGCTTCTATAATTGTCTATTTAACGATAATGAGTGATAAGAGTCGATTGAAATTTTTTTGGTGCAGGTGGCAATAATTACTCCCTTCAATTTTCCTTTGGAGATTCCCGTGCTTCAGCTGATGGGTGCACTTTATATGGGGAACAAGCCAGTTGTTAAAGTTGATAGCAAGGTAAGTTCTCACAGTTCTTTAGAAGGTTGTGATTGGTAATCAAGCCTAATTTTTTTAAGCCAAGAGACGACTTCTTTATCATTAGTGAGTTTTTTTATGTGTAGTTCTGCTTTCCTTTTAAGATGTTCTTCTTCAATCATTGTGTACTCTTTAAGAAACAAGATTCTGTTCCTCTTCTTTTATATTTCTTGGGGCCAACTATTCATGTTTTTGTTTTCTAATGTTCCATAGGTATGCATTGTTATGGAACAAATGATTCGTCTACTCCATGATTGTGGGTTGCCCATGGAGGATGTTGACTTCATAAATTCTGATGGAAAGACGATGAACAAACTTCTTAAAGAGGTTGGATGCTAGATAGTAAAGACAAGTTGCTGTATATAACATATATGATGTCTTCAATTCCATTTTTCTCTTATTCATTGGTGCTTCATTACTCTCAAAAGCCTTCATCATTATCATCTGAGCCCCTGTTTGGTTTGGATAAATAGTAGATGTAGATTTTGATAAAAGTTAGTGAAATGTGTGGTTGAAAAGTTGATGTTGTGGGTCCCATAAAATATGTGGTTGAAAATGAGTTTGGGAGAAAATGAGTTTTAAAAATGGGGACCAAACTGGGGCTGAAATATATTATGTTCTGATACAGTAACTCCCCACCACATCCACCCTCCGAACCTCCCTCCCAAAAAAAAATAAATAAATAAAACCTATATGCTGAATAGTAATTAAAAATCTTAGAGAATGCTTAAATTGTCTAGATACCCTGAATAGTAATTAAAAAGCTTAGAGAATGCTTAAATTGTCTAGATACCTCCAAGAGTTCTGCATTTATGGAGAGCTATTTATGCACGAATACTGAATCTTTTTGCCTTCTATCAAATTATGTGGCATATGATTAGCTTGAGAGGTAGTGGAAGATAACTGTAGAATTATATTTTAAAAGTTCTACTTTCTGCCTTTGTAAATTAACCCTTAAACCACATTTTTGTGCTCCAATTACCTTTTAATTTAATTTATCTCAACTCTCTCACAATCGATAGTTAGTGATTGTCAAGTGTGACTGCTCACCTTGGCCTTGTTCTATCCAAGGGTTAGGGTCATTGTCTTTAGGGAGGACAGAGTTGGTGAATCACTGGATCTTAGCCCTTGGCCTAGTGCTCTCCCTGTAGGCTTGTTTAGTTTCTTCTTTTCTTCTACTTCTAATTTCTAAATCTTCATTTCATCTTACTGAGAATGCCTTCTAAATGTGATAAATCAAGAGATGATGGATTTTTTAGTAAAGATCATTGTAGTATTTGCCTGTTGTCCATAGTATTTGTGGAATACACTATATTTTCAAATGACAAATATGCCCGATTTAAATTTTATTATTAGGCAGAACCACGCATGACTCTCTTCACTGGCAGTTCGAGAGTTGCAGATAAGTTGGCAGTTGACCTGAAAGGCCGCATCAAACTGGAAGACGCTGGATTTGATTGGAAGATTCTTGGTCCTGATGTCCAGGAGGTTGATAACATGTAGCTTCAAATTTGCAAAATATGCTTTCAGGTCTTGTTGTACTGGACAATGGGAATTTGACGTCTAGGTGTCTCAAATGAGTTGGTTGTTATTTTCTTTGACAGGTGGATTATGTTGCATGGGTCTGTGATCAAGATGCATATGCATGCAGCGGTCAAAAATGCTCCGCCCAATCAATACTTTTCATACATGAGGTAAGCTCCGAGAGTCCCACGCTCTATGGTTATTATTGGTACAATCAAAATTTAACTTTTTCGTTGTGTGTATTTACTTGATTGAACTTTCATTTTTTCGTTCATGTGATAGGACTGCATAGTTTTTTGAAATGACACGATTTACGAATTTCTTTTTGAAACTGTTTATGCTAGTTCAGAGTTGGACTAAAACTCCGCTCTTACGCAAAATGACTGATCTTGCTGCAAGAAGGAAGCTTGATAATCTAACTGTTGGCCCTGTCCTTACTGTAAGTGACTTTTTAAGTTCTTTAATTTATTTTGCTATTGTTCATTTTATCGCATTTTATTTGCAATCTTTTATTAATAAGATTCCACCAGAATATGAAGATAATCAATTCGGTCATTGTGGTCGGGCCCTTTTTAGTTCCACAAACACTTTTACTATCAAATCTTTGTGATCAAATTACCTCCATATGTCATTATCTTTTTGCAGTTCACGACCGAAGCAATGCTAGGTCACATGAATCAATTGCTTCAGATATCAGGATCGAAGCTTCTGTTTGGTGGTGAAGCTTTGGAAAACCATAATATTCCTGCTATTTATGGAGCTATTAAACCTACTGCTGTTTTTGTTCCACTGGAAGAAATGCTGAAGGACAACAATTATGAGCTTGTAACCAAAGAAATATTTGGTCCATTCCAGGTAAGTGGTAGCCTGATCTAACAACTTTTAATCATTTTGTGTCCATTTTGTTCGTTTATATCGAAAGGTCAAACCATTAACCATTATTAGTGCATGTTTGGTATGTAATTCTGGAGACCACTATTTGTGCGCTATGATGAACAGGACTATCTAATCCTCACGCTACCATAAAAAATATTATTCAGGGGCAGACCTACCTTAAGTGAGACTTTAAATGATAGGTATAGAGATATAGAGAGAGGAGGGTAAGAGGGATGGACTTTAAAGGCTGCAATAGAAGTGAGTGGAACTGCTGCACCAAAGAGTAATGTGTAATGGTTTTCTCATTCTTGTTTCTCTCTCTAAATCTATCTGTATGTCCATTTCTATCTCTGTCCTTTGTTTTAACTCGTGTCGCTTTATATGTATATCTTTTATTAAAGGGTCCATTTCATTCATCCTCTAAAATCGCTAGCTACCCATGGCTATTGGCTACTGCCTGCTCTTAGTGCAAGAGTGAAAGTGCTTCACGTAGTTTACCCTCCTACTTTATATTATCCTGGCAAGTTACCACCGAGCTAAATAATTTTGTCTAAAATTTTAAAGGGTTAAAATTTGAATAAAGTTTGTGTTATGAGTTCATAGTAATAATGTTATTCATCAACAATGGTGATGAATAGGCAAGTAACAAGTATAATTTGTAAACTATGTTATTTTTAGTATTTTTACCATTATTAAATTCATGGTCGAACTTTACTTGAGATTGACTATTTCATTTCGTTTATTGTTTTATTGAGCTTTGACTTTATAGATTAGTTAAGAAAAAATTGAATGCATATTACATACAATACTTTAAGGGCCCACATTTAAAATTCATCTTAGGCTTCGAAAACTCAAAGTTCGACCTTGATTAAATTCAGTCCGCACTAAAAAATATTCCTGGCTCCGCCTTCTATTAATGACTGCATGAAAGTTAGAATCTCTATAATTTCTAGTTGACACAATACGTAAAAGATCCAGTAGGATAATATATATATATATATAAATTCTTGTTGATACATGTCCTTGTGACAGATTGTTACGGAATACAAGCATAATCAGCTTCCATTGGTATTCAATGCCCTCGAGAAAATGCATGCCCATTTGACTGCTGCTGTGGTTTCAAATGATCCTCTTTTCCTACAGGTAAGGAAAGGCTCTCAGTTTACTTAAAAATTTCAATTTCATTTTGCATGTATCCTCACGGCGTTCTAAAAATCAAATGCTTTATGTGCCGATAATTGTAAAGATTAAGTTCCGATATAATCCACCTCAAGTATTGGTTAACGGAAATCAAGTTAGGTGACTTCTTGTTGATGTTCTGTTTTCGATTCTACAACTGAGTTGTTGTTGATACCATTTTAGTGACTTGTTCCAATTAATTAGTGTGGGTATCAATCTAAATTTGCAGGAAGTAATTGGAAAAACAGTTAATGGAACTACTTATGCTGGGCTCAGAGCAAGAACGACAGGGGCTCCTCAAAATCACTGGTCAGTACAAAATGAATTTGTGCTTGTTTGGTAGTAGTCCTTATAAGGTGTGGATCCTACAAGAAATGTTTGGATAATGTGTGTTTGACCAATTAAGCTTTCCCAAACATGCACGGAAATTAAAAATTCCTGTCTTTCTCTGTAATTTTGGTTGATAAACACGTTGAAACTACGATATACTGCAGGTTTGGTCCAGCTGGAGATCCAAGAGGAGCCGGAATAGGAACTCCTGAAGCAATAAAGCTCGTCTGGTCGTGCCACAGAGAAATCATATATGATCATGGTCCCTTGCCACAAAATTGGGAAATTCCAACAGCAACTTAATGAAATACAACACAAAAATCGAGAACTCGAATTGGCAAATGACAATCAAATGTGAGAGCTGAATCTTTAGTTCCAGATAATAAATGAAACAAATCAGCTTCATGGTTTCCCTTTTTTAGTGCCTTATCTGTACGAGCTTGTACATATGCTTCTGGAGCTATTCTACTAGCTATAGCGGTGCCTAAAGCATGACCACAACAATAATTCTGTTTGTACAGAATTATTGGCCACAGAAATT